>JAATLQ010012728.1:0-73787 GCA_013421005.1 Heliconius erato x Heliconius himera | reverse complement strand
CTGAGTTGACCGCCTAGATGGCATTTGATAATCTTTCCAATCCCGTCCCGCACGCCTCTCTCTGTGTCTGCTCTAGAGCAGGTTATCGCTTGAGACCACGGCCATGGAACCAACGCCCAAATGTCGTTCGGAGCTACTACGGAGATGGACGAGAGAATGCTTCAATTCTGCACCTGGCTCTATAGCAAAGTAAATTTAGAAGCGATTGCACGTATTTTGGAGTTATCCAATAATTATAATGTATTTCGTCGCAGCATTGTTGGTTACATCTTTCGTTTAAGTATTTTTGGATAAGAGAATAGTAGATAGTCTGTTGTTTATAATTTCTTTCGTTTAAGTTTTCTGTTGTTTGTGTCATTTGTTCAGGTGTGTGTTTTTTTAAACAATTGGAACATCCTTATTGGAGCTACGAAAATGTGGGTTGCATTAAGATTTCAATAATTTTCACATTTGTAATCTTAAGTGCTTTGCAAACATAGGTACATTATATGAATAATTCAGTAGTTAAAGCGGGCGAAGCCGCGAGCGGGTCGCTAGTACATATATAAACCTATTAGAGAATTCATGATCTGCTAACACATATTATTATAACGCTAGCTCGATTATTATAACGACTTACATGACACTTTAATGTAATCAGATACGGCCTGAATATTTAACAACGCCTAAGAAAGACTAGAAATTTTAATAATTACATAATTCATGGTCACTTTAACATTCCTTTTCGTTACATGCTTTCATATGTCAATGTGTAAAGTACAACTTTTATCGTTCAATTGATAAGATATCATTTGAATCATAAGAACTCTACTTATGTATATGATAAGATAAAAAATAGAAAATAAAAAACGTTTTCCTATTTTAACCCTAGATAGCAATAAGTAACGTAGTAGTTTAATTCTTTTTTTTAATAAGGGGATTTTGTCCGTTGGTTTCTCCATCATTTGTGGAGCGATTTTTAAAATTATGTTTTCATTTGAAAGCTCGTATTTTTCTTGTTATTACCTCCAAGAGATGATGGAATCATTTTCTATTTACTATTTAAAATCCATTATTTTTGAAGTTGTGTTAATATTATATATATATATATTTTTTTTATTTTAATTCTTACTTTCACTACAGACTTTATGGTCCGTACCTTTTGTTATATTTACATTTCTTTTAATACTTTTTCTATAGATATTACTTAAAACTAGACTTATAATATTATATTTAAAAACCTATAGAAAATAAATAACAAAGTAAATAACCATACAGGATGGTATACATATCTACCAAATAATGTAAATAGGTATAAGAGCAAAAAACAAATAAAATTTAAGAGTTACGTAAATTATTCACTTGTACTTCAACACAATGAATAACAAAATTTGAAATTTATTTCTGTTCAAAGACTCCTTTTGTATTATTAAATAAATATTTACTTTTTAACAAAACTCCGCTAAATACCTCTACAAGCATTTGAATTTTAATGAAAAATTAAAAGGTAGAATCCCTCAGTAATTCTTCATTTCATTTGCATAAAAATTGTGAAGCTTTCTCAATTAACATTTTTTAAATTTATGTAATGGGCACGTCACATATAATATTATACAAAATTAATTTTTTACAACGTAATATAATTTTTAACGAAATAGAACTAGGCTGAGTTGTAAGTAAACTATGTACACTCAAAGAAAAACTCAGCTGAAGTCACAAATTATGTAATTAAATAGACAGAGAGAGAAACGGAGAGATAGAGTTAGACCCGTTAACTTCTTTAGTTTTTTATTTTGGCAGTTCTGTAGAAGTGATGAGAGGTGTATTTTTTCTTTTATATTATAAAGTTAGGCAGCCACAAAAATCAAATCAATGATTTACATCAAACACTGTAAAAAATGCGTGTTGTTCACAGAATGAAGTACATGAAATTCGGTGTAATAATATCTACAACAAAAAAATATCGACAGAATGGTATCAAAGGCTTCGAGGCCCGGCTGTAGGCGTTATTCAAATAAACGTTCAAATATTTATATTTTTGGAACTGTGCTATATTTATGGATATATTTATTATTGAAATTATGGCAAAAAATATTGGCACATATACCTATATAAAGTAAAAATAAGTCAAATTTAAAATTCTAAATCTAAATAATATTTTGTTCGACCTCGACCTTAACTCATGTTATTTAAAAAGAAGGAAATAATCAAAATTTCATTGCCAATATTATAAAAATGTATCGTAATCTAGTTGCCAAAATTGGTAATGGTCTTAATGAAATCAATATCTAATATCTAAAGCATAATTATGCGGATAGCCTTCGTGTCTTTGCATAATTTTATTTAACATTCTAGATTCCTGAATGGGAACCCACACAAACAATGTTATAAGCAAATGTTGACCTTGTATTTTTGTTCCTTTTATATTATATATACTGAAGATTTTTTAATTTTAAGTGCTATTTATATTTTTTTGAAATAAGCCCACCGATGATTAAATATTATTGATACTTACGAAATTTCTAAACAATAAATTGCTAACTATTTCCATATGCATTAAATTAATTATTAAAGTTAATTATTAAAATTGAGGCCTGTCGTGCCTGTAAGTCGACTGGTTGTGGGTTCGATCTGCACTCGAGGAGATTTTCATTTCTTCGATCTGGTGTCGAGGTTCAGCGCGGCGTTGAGTTCTGCCACTCAAGGAGACACTGCGCTCCAGAATTCGGCAGAAAGCGGAGAACGGAGGACCCTGCTGTGTGTGGGATACAGCGTGAAGCTGATTTAATTTTTTTTTTTATTTAAATAACAAACTATTCCCTTATACAATAAAATTAATTACTACGGTAAGGAGAAACATATTGAAAAACATGCTAGATTTTAATCCAAAATTTAAATATACACAGATAAATATAATTTAAAAACATACATAAAATATATATACAAATAAAACTGAAATACTTAACGTTCATAATGTGTACATACATATTATATTACCAACATTAATAAACGA
This sequence comes from Heliconius erato x Heliconius himera, assembly GCA_013421005.1. Taxonomy (NCBI): domain Eukaryota; kingdom Metazoa; phylum Arthropoda; class Insecta; order Lepidoptera; family Nymphalidae; genus Heliconius; species Heliconius erato x Heliconius himera. Next base: position 70,795 of record JAATLQ010012728.1, on the reverse strand, counting down.
TAATAACGCAGTACTCAGTTCAGTATAGTCTGAGTTGAAGCTTATTCCATATGATTGGATTGTATGGATTAAGTTAAAAGCATTTTGAACGTAGACTCGCGACCTATTTGACGTTGTAGAGCTACCTCCAGCTCCAGAGCTCCATCCGCTTGATGACAACAATAAGGATTATGCAGATATATATACCTTTATACGCTAACACTTGTTGATTTATTATGTGCATACTTCGTGAATAATATATTGTTTCATATATTGTATTAGTGATAGTAATAGCGTGTAGGTACTTCAGTCCATACGATGCTGTTTTAATTATTTTACAGATCAATTTTTTGACTGTGTATGTATTTGTGTTTATATTGTAGTATCGTAAAAAAAATGAATTCGTACTGTAATCCGGAACGTAATAGCTTAAAAGCGGTTTAAACGGTTTAAGTCTCACTGAAATTTTGCTTACTTAGCAAGGTACTACAAGGTTGTATCTTACCATTCCTTTAAGTTTAGATGAAACTGATAACCATTATGATAAGTTGTCATTTAGTGTTTAATCCATTACTCGATTATTTTTTAGGAGAATCTTAAAAAAAATTGTTCGTTATTTCAAAATTATTAATCCAAGTAAAATACCTATATATGTATAAATATAACTTCAAATTATAATTTTTTTTAATTAGCGGTTCTATCTAGGTATTCGCGATTACTATAAAAGAGAATTAAAGGCAATGGCTATTATATACAATTGTCATTTTATATTGTACAGTATACATTAAATATTGTATGTAAAATTAGAATAATTAAATAATATTCTTTAAATAGAATCCGGAGAAACTTACTCTTTACTTCTTCTTAAGGATAAAAACCCAAGCCCTAATAACGTGTGACTTAAGTAGTAATATTATTTATACGAGTACAGTTCAGGAGTTCAATAAAATAACCCATTTAATATAATATAAACAACACTATTAAACCATTTTATTCATACTGTTAGAATGTGAGCATCTAATCTGACCTTAACTTTGAACTCTAAACATACTAACTTTGTAATATAAGTAAATGCGAGTAATTAAAACAAATATTAAATTGATCGCAATTGCAAATTTATTATTCACACATCGTCATTAACTTCAAGTATTCACAATAAATAATTTTCTCGAATTAAACAAAAAAATAATAAAATACTTAATATTGAAATTATAGTTTACAATGTTTTTCTGATTCTCTCCAAAGTTTTTCAGCAATTTCTGGATTTCGTGAAAAATCTGTTAATTTTTCTTCTCTACAATTGCTAAAATATCTACCAGTTATATTTTGTAACTCTGGTGATACAGCGACATAAATTGATGTCTGCGCAGCCTCCCAGTCGCTTAAAAACGTATAACTAACCATTGCTTTGACTATGTTCCGAATAATATTAGTTTTTATATTTCTAAAGATATTTGTAGCTGCAATCCCTGGATGAAGACAGTTCACTGTTACATTACTTCCTTTTAGACGTCTGCTAAGTTCGATAGTCATTAAATTCAAATATAACTTACTATTGGCATAAACTGAGAAATCATTCCAATTCTTCTCCATGTTTAAGTTGTCAAAATTTAATTCGCCATATTTATACATTATTGATGAAACATTTACGATACGACTCGGTGCAGATGATTTTAAAAGTGGTAGCAAAAGGTTTGTTAGTAAAAATGTACTAAAGTAATTTACCTGTATTCCTATTTGATTACCATCTTCTGATTTAATGTTTCCCATACCACCGGCGCCAGCGTTATTAACAAGGACGTCTAATCGCTTTACTGTTTTTAATATATCTGCACAGAACTGACGAACTGAATTAAAAGATGCCAAATCGAGGTGGCGATACTCAACATTTTTATTTCCAGAAATATTAATAATCTTCTCTACAGCTTCTTCTGCGCGTTGAGCGTCGCGGCACGCTAAAATCACGTGTGCTCCACGCTCTGCTAGATTCTTTGCTGTCTCAAAACCTATTCCACTATTACCACCAGTAACAATCACCACTTTTCCAACCATATGAACACCAGATTTGCAAATACCATGTTGAAATTTTGTATACACCTTTATTGAAAACGTTACAAGCACTAATAAAATCAGTAATATAGATACCAATAATAAAAACATCTTGGCTATATATATATCTTAATTTTATAATAACGTTGCTTTAATACAGCGGTAACTAATTTGTATTATGTTGCATCACAATACTTTAGCTACTATTAAATTATTTATTGTTATCAAGTTATTGGATGATTGCGTTCAAATTTGAAGGCCAAGTGAACTGAGTTGATAGGAAAGATAAGCAACATATATATTATTATATATCACACAATACATTTTTCTTTTTATCGTCAGTAACGAAAACATCATACAACGAGTTTTCAACTCAACTATAAATAATTAATTGACATTTTAATTGTCAGCTTCACACAGTATTCCGCACACAGCAGGGTAGGCAGAGGGAACCTGGGGTTAAGACATTCCGTTTCCTCCTTCCGGCGAATTCTGGAAGCATTGCGTGTTAAATGGCGGAACTCAACGTTGCACTTTGCCTCGACACCAGAGCAAAAACATGAAAATATAAATTAAAATAAATATTTTAATTTCTCGAGTGGGGGTCGACCAACAACTAGTCACGTTTACAAAAACACTTTATTCCCCTGCGCCACGACTAGCCTCACATTTTAATCTCTTAATATTAATAATATAAATATGTATATAAACAAAATTGTATGTAAATGTTTTTATATATTTATGTAGTTATGTATACCTGTATGTATAACAAGTTATCAACTTTATACACCTCTTTCCTTTTCATTTACCTTTTTTTCTATTTTTGTAGATTTTTTGTAGGTAGCCTGCAAGAGATCGCTCTCCTAGCGAGTAGAGTATCAAGTTTTTTCCTACTAATGCAAAATAGTCACAGTTTAAAAATTTTGAGATTGTTATTGTGATAAAACTTCATATTACTTTCTTAACAAAATTTAACACAATAAATAAACTATAGTTCAGATTAGTTAAAGTATACAAATTATTTAATTATTAAAAATGAAAAAATACATTAAAATCGCAAAGTAAAGATAAAACTATTTAAATATCTGTACAACGAAGAAATCTGTTGGCTTTCTATCATTATACGCGTACTTTCTAGATGCAACTCACCAATATGGATCAGTTGCAGACTCAAAAATTGCGGTTTTAAAATTTTTTAAACGGTTTCTTTGTTTTGTTAAAATGTAACCGCGCTGAACTCCTTTTTGTTTCCTCTCGACAAGATATCATAATGGAAAAGCAATGATGTGTTATTCAGCAAAATTGACGCGTCCACGTCTAGATTTTCACCCCTTCAAGTTTACAGCAATGTGGTGTTGAAATTTCAATTAAAAATGTATGTCAATAAATAGGGGTTAGTATTTAGGCCTTTTCGATCCCGAAACGCAGGGGCACAAAGTGTGACTGTATAATCGACTGGTTGTAGGCTCGATTCCCACTTGAGGAAATTAAATATTTATTTATATTTATATTTTCATTTCTTTGCTCTGGTGTCGAAGTAAAGCACGGCGTTGAGTTCCGACATTCAACACGCAATGCCTCGAGAACTCGGCGGAAAGTGGAGAACGGAGTGTCTCAACACTAGATTCCCTCTGCCTGTTGCTTGTTTTGATTTTAAATACGTTAATACGTAGTCATGAAAAAAAAAATCAGCTTCACGTTGTATCCCGCACACTGCAGGGTAGGCAGAGGGAACCTAGTGTTAAGACACTCCGTTCCCCACTTTCTGGAGGCATTGCGTGTTGAGTGGCAGAACTCAACGCCGCGCTTAGCCTCTACACCAGAGCGAAGAAATGGAAATATAAATTTAAGTAAATATTTCATCTCCTCGAGCGGGGATCGAACCCACAACCATTCGGTCGTACAGCCACACTTCGTGCCGCTGCGCTACGACTGGCCTCTGTAGACATCAATTAACAAATATATGGATAATTACTACTGTGTAAATTGTAAATAAAATCTGGAATAAGAAAGATTACGTCAGTGGTATACAGGAATTAACTGTTAATTCGAAGTCCAATTAATGCCGTCGCAATAACTCCAGCCAATATATTGATGAGATTGTGTAAGTATCTCCTTTTCGGTGACAAAATTAACAATAAACATTTAATATTATGTCATTAATTAAATTAAATTTGTATATGATTTCAGTAGAATAATTTTAATTATTTATTCTATTTAATAAATTTATACGATTATGTAAATTTAATATTTTTTTTATATAATCCATGTTCATTTGTTTTGAAAATTCAGAAAATTAATTTATTATGGGTACAGATTTGAATGTAATATTTTATATGATAAATACTATATTATAATCCGTCTATTAGGTTATTAATATAATATAATGAAATTCATATATAATACTTATATGTGTATTCATAGTGATGAAACATTTGTAAAAGGATTTTTTTCTTCTATTGTTTTTTATATTCTTAAATTTTTATGAAAGTAAGCTTATTAAGTCAGATTTGTTTAACAGCACGCTACATTGTAAATCGAATTACAAATCATGTTGGCTTGCATTTTTTTATGCACTAGCAAGCATGAATTGAATAAAGAACATCCACTTGTTTAAAAACTCACACTACACTAGCCTACTTTTAGATCATGGATATATTATTATGAGTCATTTTTAGGGTTCCGTACCTTTTAAGAAAACCCTTATAACATCAGTTTCTTGTCCGTCTGTCTCTTGGTGTCTGTCTGTCAAGAGCCTTTATCTCAGAAACGCTTGGATATATTGATTTGAAATTCAATTCATAATTCTAGATCTACAGTCCCATAATTTCCTGACAAAAAATATATTTCTACATTTACTTAAAAAAAAGATATATGGCTCTTTATATAGCAAAAAACGCGTATTTCGACACTATAAAGGGAATCAAAATTAATAGGGTACTTCCAGTTGACCTAGAATTATGAAATTTGGCAGCTAGCATCTACAGATAGTACTAGTTCAGGAAATAATCTGAAAATTATAGATTTATGGTTAAATCCTAAAAATAATAGCCTTAAATAACAAAAAACGCGTCACGCCCGAGACTTCCAAGTTTTGTACGGGCCCCCTTAGGTGGGCGGGCCCAACTCGCGCTTGTCCGGTTTTTTTAACTTCACGTGGTATCCCGCATGTAGCAGGATAGGCAGAGAAAGCCTGGTGTAAAGATGCTCCTTTTCCCACTTTCTGCTGAATTTCGGAAGCATTGCGTGTATGTCCTCGACACTAGAGCGAAAAAATTAAAATATTATATATCATTTCCACGAGTGAGAACGAACCCACAACTTGTCTTTTTACAGTCACACCCTTGCGCCCCTGCGCTGGCCTCAATGGATATATTATTAATAAACAATTATTGATTTATACAGTTTATTCCTTGAAAATACCTCTCCATAAAACATATTTCACATGCCACGTAACAATTTAATTATGCACATACATCATTATTATTTATGGTCAATTAAAAATATAATGAACAGAATGTAATAGAATGTTTTAGAATTAGAAAATATTGGCAATAAAAAAAATAAACAGCAGTAGGATAAGAAAATATATACATATAGAAAAAAATCTGTGACAAAATAGATATAAACACACAACATTATCATTTACATTAATATAATCCTCTGGACCCGTTCAAATAAATGTTTGTCAGATGTTAATTTATTACTGAACCATTGTGGATCCATGAGTGCTATCATCAATTATGATCCAATCACATAATGAAACACTTTATGACTAGGCAAACATGATGATAGGATGGTAGACTTATAGCTACTTACTTCTCTATATTTTTCCTGTCCCATTCTCGTAGGTTTTGAGTTAGTTTTATCAATTTTAAAACAGTACTTGAGCAGTTCTAAAGTTAACAACCATAAAATTAAAATTAAAATAAATAAATAAATCAGCTTCACGCCTTAGTGTTAAGACACTCCGTTCACCACTTTCTGCCAAATTCTGGAGGCATTGCGTGTTGAGTCACAGAACTCAACGCCGCGCTTAACCTCGACACCAGAGCGAAGAAATGTAAATATAAATTTAAGTAAATACTTTATCTCCTCGAGTGGGGATCGAACCCACAACCAGTCGATTTTACAGTCACACTTTGTGCCGCTGCGCCACGACTGGCCTAAATGACCATAAAATTAATAAATAAAAATAATTACTCGATTACAGTAACAAAGCTATCATATAATTGATATGTATATCGTTAAATATTTTAAAAAAATGTGTGTAGCAGCCAACGTAAAAAGCAATAATGCTGGGAGGTAAACAACTTAATATTCAACGTCACACTTTGTCGAATCAGACTGAACAAAATTGTATTTGCTATATAAAAATTCCACTAAAATTCTCACATTAACTAATTTTAAACAACATTATCTAAATAAAAACAAACAACAAGCTTACCTAAATAAAAAATATATGACAAATTTTACATAAAATAAAACTGGACCTTTGATTACCATTTTACCTCACACACAATTACACTTAATTTAACAAAAAATATATGTTTTGTATGAAAAACGTGAATATTTATGTACAATTGACTATAATACAAAAATATATTAGCTATTCTTTTATCAAGGTCAAGTCTTTTAACGCTTACTTGAGCACCAATATTAAGAAGATAGTTTTTGTTAATTAAAAAAACACATATTTAATATTTCCTTTCATAAATAATTAATAATATATAATTTTTAATCTTAACTTTAAAAGTAAATTATGTTAATAATAAATTAATAATTTATCCCAACTCTTTAACAAAAATGTATAGACTTGTAAATATTACAAACTAATTAACAATTTCTGAAGTCAAGATAATTAAAATTCAAAGTAGACAAAAACAAGTCTGAAGTTTCATTTAAAATGAGTTTCATTTTGTTATAATATATATTTTGAACACAATTTTTGTATTTAAAATCAACTATACAAGTTACTCTTTTTGCTTATACCTTAAAAATATGTACAGACAAGTATATTAAAAGCTGCTTTAATTATTTCATATATCAGCCTCACACCGTAACCTGCTTATAGTAGGAACAGCAGAGGGAACCTATTGCTAAAGCACTCCGTTCCCCACTTACGGACGAATTTTTCAAGGCATTGCGTGTTGAGTGACGAAACTTAACGCCGGGTTTTGGCCTTGGTGCCAGAGCGAAGAATTGAAAATATTAATAAATAATAATTCATTCCTCTGAGTGGGGATCAAACCCACAACCGTCGGTTACAGTCACACCCTTGTGCCCCTGCGCCACGACGGCCTCTATATATCTGCGGCTATTTATTTTTCTTGGATGTAACCAATGTGATTCCTGACTTGACTATAAAATTAAACAACCTTCCCATTCGAGGTCAATTTTGAAATGCTGCTAGAAACAAATATCTATATATATAAAAGGACTTGTGCTGACTGACTGAGGTAAGACGCACGCAGAGCCGTAACCGCTGTGCGTAGAAACGTGAAATTTGGGCAGATGTTTATTTTCATATTCTGGACATCCACTAAGAAGGGAATTTGAAAAATTTTAACCCTAAAGGGATGAAATAGGGGTTGAAAGTTTGTATGGAATTTTTTTTTAATCTGTACCGATTTTTACAAAATTTGAAATTTAGATTCTTAAAAATATTTCATTGAACACGTATTTCATGGTTTTTAAGAATTTACCCCCTAAGGGTTCAAATAAGAGGTTGAAAGTTTATATGGAAAAATCTTTAAATTGCCACCGATTTTTATAAAAATTTAAATTCAGACTGTTAAAAATATTTTATCGAACACGTGTTTCGTGGTTTTTTTAGAATTCACTCCTAATAAGCGGGCGAAGCCGCGCGCGCCCTCTAGTATAGAATAATAATGTACTCAATACTTGACAAATATTTATAATACGTTGTAATATGAAAGAAAATATTTTTGTAAATATTTAACTAATGCAATATTTATTAAGTACGAATACGAGTGGAAAGATGTTCTCATACATCTTTAATTGTATTTAAATAGGGATTTAAAATAAATACAAACTTAAAACAAAGTAGTCTCAATTAAGATTTTAGTTTAACGTCAGTTATTATTTAAAGAATATTTAACAATCTTTTCCGTCGTTTCCCAAAGTCTCTTAGCAATCTCAGGATCTTGTGAGATTTTGGAGGGCTTTTTCTCCCGACAATTGCAAAAATACCGTCCACTCACATTCTGTATTTCTGGTGACACAGACAGATATATCGACGTTTGAGCAGCTTCCCATACATTTAAATATATAAAATTAACCATAATACTAATTATATTACGAATAATATCAGTTTTAATGATTCTTAGGTTATTGGTTGCAGCAACTCCAGGATGGAGCGCGTTCACGGTCACATTGCTTCCCTGTAATCTGTTACTGAGCTCGAGTGTCATTAAATTCAAATATAATTTACTGTTTGCGTAAACAAGATAATCACTCCAATATTTCTCCATATTTAAATTTTCAAAATCCATTTCGGCGTATTTATGTACAACTGATGAAACGTTCACGATACGGCTTGGTGCGGATGATTTTAAAAGTGGCAACAACAAGTTTGTTAATAGAAACGTTGAAAAATAGTTCACTTGCATTCCTATATGGTTGCCATCTTCCGTCTTATAATTGCCAAGGCCACCGGCCGCCGCATTATTGATAAGGACATCTAGTCGCCGTTCAGATTTTAAAATATTATCACAAAATTTCCGAACAGAACGGAACGAAGCAAGATCAAGATGTCTATATTCAACATCCTTATTTCCGGTTGCTTCAATGATCTTCTTCACAGCCTCCTCTGCTCGACGGACGCTCCGACACGCTATAATAACTCTTGCTCCACGTTCAGCTAAATTTTTTGCAGTCTCAAAACCTATTCCACTATTACCACCAGTTATTAACACTACTTTGCCAATCATATGAGCACTTGATTTGCACACGCGATGTGTTAGTTTCTGATATATTTTTATTAATAAAACAATCGCTATTAGCAACGCAATGAACGCATATATCAACATTTTGATTTCTATGATAGCTATCGATTTCTAATTTAGTCCGAAAGGTAATCACACACTACACCAACTAAAGATAAGCTGCACCTGGTCGTCACAAGTAGGTCTTCAGGAGTTTTATCTTCCTAGATAAAATATGACTTCAACGCGCGTTTCTATGAAAGTAAACGAACGCCTTCTGTTCGCATTATAACAAAATGAGTCGTCTAGCGTGCGTACGCGCCGCTGTCAACTGTTGTGTAACGAACGAGCGTTGAATTGTTTATCATTCTATAAAAAAATCACCTTGAATCATAATTATGCTTTACATATATATACAACATACATAAATATATGTACATATTTATTAAATACTTACTAATATTATATTTATGTATATCTACTCTTTATTATAAAACCATTCGTGGTTCAGGGACTCATGTGACTGTAAACGCGACATGTTGTGGTTTCCCACTCGAGGAAATGATTTTTTTTAATAGAAGGCAAAGCGCGGCGTTGAGTCCCGCCACTCAACGGTTCGACGGAAAGTGGAAAGTGGATTGTTAGGATAATCCACTAGGATCCCTCTGCCTATACTGCTACATACGAGATTCAGCGTGAAGCTGAAAAAAAAATATAAAAAAAGTTAGTTTAATTAAACCCGCCAATGGCAAGAACTACTGGTTCAAATTAAAAAGTTATTTTTTGTGTTGGATATTCCATTTATTTAGTACAGTGGTTCCCAACCAATGGTCCGCGGACCACCAGTGGCCCGCAGAAGCCTAAAAATGGTCCGCGAACTTGTTAAATTTTGTGCCGGGGGATGGTGAGGCGAAGTTTTTATTTGATTATCACAGTTAATTTTTATTATACCTACGTGCATAGTGGCTACCAAGAATGATATAAAAGTGGTCCTTGATCAAGTAAAGTTTGGGAACCCCTGATCTAGAAAGTCTATTGGTTTTATTACAAGTTACAACTCGTAAATCGTTTCGATGTAGGTTACATTGTTGTTATTATTATAGCATTAGTTTATTTCAAAACTTGGCTGACAAAATATATTCTTAGAATAGGCCACGTAATAACAATTAGAGCAAATCAAATGTAAAACTGGGATCTTCGAGAGATAGCTAAATAAATATAGAAGCAAAATCAATATTATGTATTTTGCGTTTTAAGACTCTTTTTTAATAGCGTCACGCTGGACAGCAAACAGCAGGGTAGGCAGAGGGAACCTTCTAGAAGGGAGTGCTAAGACACTCCGTTTAAAAATCTTTAATGATATATTTAAATGTTATAATTAAAACAGCAATAAAATTTTGATTTTAATAATTTGCATTATATTATTTTATTAAATAACTATATTTATTTATATAACTGAAATAATAAAAATTAAGTATGTACTGTATATAGTTGTAATATGAATAATTTTACTCGGAAAATAACATTTTTTTCATAATTAGAAAAGATTTATAGGAATATATATATATAATATACTTATTTCATATACAATATACATTCATAATAACCATTATTTCTAATTAAATGTGTCATTAATAATATTTATTTTATTTTAATTAAGATTATTTATTTGCTTATTTTCACGTTATTATTTATAATGTAATTAATAAACTTCTTAACGTAAACGATACTTTCAAACAAAAACAGCAAAGGTTTTAAATTATTAGCCTCATTTTCATTTGAAATTATTACCATATAAAATAAAAGGTACTTTTGTACAAAAACTAGTTCTTTATATATTTTTTTTTACTTAAATTATACTTCTGCGCTCTCGCTTGCACTCGCGGTTCAGACGGAACGTGACAATGAGTTATAAGAAATTATCACATCAAAAATAACACTCGATAAAAAAAATATATATTCTGAACGTAATATTATAATTACCTCAGGCAATTGTAATGTCTTCATAAATTTATGTTAAGCGAAAAGTAAATTGCTGATGAAAGGAACCCTGTTTTATGACCTTGTTAAGTCTCATAATTGTTGAACTTTGTACGGGCGGGTTTTGCGACGAACAATTAATGAGTTGGGCAATCTTTCCTTAACCTAAACATAAAACGACTATGGAAGAGTAGGAGGATGTTTCTTTAAAACTACCGCCCGCACGTGGCTTCGCCCGCTTCAACTATTATACATAATTATTAATTTAATTAAATAAATTAAATTAAATTAGCTTCACGCTGTATCCCGCACACAGCAGGGTAGGCAGAGGGAACCTAGTGTTAAGACACTCCGTTCCCCACTTTCTGCCGAATTCTGGAGGCATTGCGTGTTGAGTGGCGGAACTCAACGCCGCTCTTTGCCTCGACATCAGAACGAAGAAATGGAAATATACATTTAAATAAATATTTCATTGATTCGAGTGGGGATCAAACCCACAACCGTCGCGTTACAGTCGCACCCTTGTGCCCCTAGGCCACGACAGCCTCGAAATTATTAAATATAACTATATGAAATTGTTTTAAGAATATTTTAGACTGGAATACAGCGCGAAATCATAATTACACATATACTTATAAATACGTATGTAATCAGACATCAGTACAATATTTACATGATTCGCCTGCACAAATTATAATAGCAATGTGCTGGGGACGGAATTTTAATCACCATTACACAAGGAGAATGAACATTTTATGTTGATTCTTCGGTAGCGTTACATTTCTATTATATGATGTACATGAAATATTTATTTCTCTTCGCAAATTATTCTATCACTGAGATATTTAAATTTATAGGATGTTTATATTAATATTACGTTATTTTTTTACAATTTTATTTATTGTTATCGAGTTCTCGTGGTTCAAGGGTACTAGGATGCGATTGTAAACGTGACGGTTGTCAGCCCAATTCCTAATAAACCGAAAGCATTTTTTTTTGTTATTTCTTCGCTCTAGTAACGAGGCAAAGCGCGACGTTGAGTTCCGCCACACAACACGCAATGCCTCAAGAATTCGGCGAAAAGTGGGGAACGGAAGTGGAAGCCTTAATGGGAACAGAGAGTGTTTACACTAGGTTCCCAGGGTCCCTTGTATGCCAGATACAGTATGAATCTTAAAAAAACACCAAAAATTTTTTTCGTGTGTATTTATAATTTTAATAGTCATCTTTAGACATAGCTTTGCTGTCTATTTTTCCATATAAAATTAGTATAAGTCTAGACGTGTTACACCAAGATTAGACCAACTGACGCTATATTCGTAGAAGAATGGATGGCGGTATAACCCTCCTGCGCCTTGATAAGCTTTACAAAGACTTTCATTCAGTTAAACAGCGATATATGATATTATTTAAGGTAAATTTAAGAACATTGAATAAATTTAACGTAAATCAATGTGCATAGATAAATGCTCATTTTATTCCCCAACAATTGTCTTAAAACAAATGTTTGATCTTTCAAACCATTGCCAATTTTAAGAGTTTTTGTTGAGTTGACTTTAATTACATCAGTTTCACGCTGTATCTAGCACACAGCAGGGTAGGCAGAGGGAACCTAGTATTAGACACTCCGTTCCCCACTTTCCACCGAATTCTGGAGGCATTGCGTGTTGAGTGGCAGAAAACTCAACGCCGCGCTTTGCCTTGACACCAGAGCGAAAAAATGGAAATATAAATTTAAATAAATATTTCATCTTCTCGAGTGGGGATCGAACCCATAACCAGACGGTTTTACAGTCATACTTTGTGCCCCTGTGCCACGACTGGCCTCACTTTAATTACACAATTATATATAACATATACGCACACCTATATATACCTACTAGTATAGAGTTGTACCTAATATTAATTAATGATTTAAATATTCGCGCTGTGGCGAACTTACTAACAGGCTGAGTAAGCATAGGGCAGTATAATAGAAGATATAGATAGAAATTTGTACTGTAAAGAAAATTATGTTGCTTTTTATCTAAAATGGAGATGCGCTACTTTTTCCCCTCTAACCCTTACAGTAATAGAGATATGTGGATTACAATTTAAAACGCTTAACGTGAAAGTTTTGTTTTTGGTACCTTTCCAAACTAACTTTATGAAATTTAAATGATTGTGACTATTCATCTAGTTATTTTATATATATTTTTAGAATGTTTAGGATATTAATGAATTATAAGAAAATCGAAGTTATTTTTTAAGGGTGATTTGTAATCTCTAATGTACATATGTGGTGTGAAGTGGCTGACAATGTTTTAAATGATTATAAGGGCAATGGCAAATCTAAAGGAGTAATACAGTACTTAAACAAAATAAACAAATTCGAAAAATGATTATTTTATATAAGAATAAAAAATTAATGTACCTACTACAGTATATGAATAACATTCGAATATTTATGAAATGTATATTATATAATATTTTAATATAACATACACTTAATATTTTGTCAAGAAAACATGATGTGAAATGTGAATCATGTAAAGCACGGCTTATAATAAAAACAGGACTTTACCTCTAAGAGAAAATAAATTACTTTGATGTATTTTTTTGAACCGTGCCCTATTTATATTATGAATCATAAATCGAAGATATAATGTTTGAATTTTGTAAAGGTATATATATAATTATATATATATGAGAATATTTAGGTGTCACAAAAAAATAATTTAACTAAACATGGAATGTATGTACTTGTAATAAAGAAAATTGAAGCCAAAAGTGTAAGCTATAATAGTTATTTTTTTTATTTACACAACATCCATTTATTTGTATGTCGACCTATTTTTAAAGTGGAAATCAAACCCACAACTATCCCGTATAATAAATAGGCAGGACCGCTATTCCACATTGCACTCTATCAATATCTAATTCCAATATACTAATAAAATTTTAAGTTATTGAAAGTCACTAGAAATTTTGGTATTAAAGTGTAGAAGCAATTTCTACGTTAGAATACTAAAGCAGGTTAAAATGCGGTGCATTTTGTCTAGTATAGAACCAGTTTGTATAGCATACTTAATACCTATACCCTGGGAAAGAGACGACGCGACGCGGTTTACGGGAATTTGATATTGCTTCAAGTGAAGCGGAGCAGCATTGTGCACTCTTCTCCAGGCTACACTCACGAATATTCTGTTTTCTGACTTTAGCTCTTATGACCGGGTCTTAAGTATGGCGATGTAGTGGTCTTTTTGTAGCGCATCCCATTGTTGGATACCACTTCGTTGTGCACAGATAATTATAGTGTCGGATTCTTCTGAATCATTCGGTTGAAAGAAATTTTATTTCATGTGTTTAGTTACGATATTATTTTCTATTTGACTTTATTTATTTTATATTAAATGTATTATAAATAAACTAATTGGCCTATTGTAGCGTATTGTATATAAAATAATTATATGATGGCTTGATTTGATATTGTAATTGTAAAATAAATAATTATATTTATTCTATGTTAATTAGAATTGTTGTTAAAGCAAAGTAAATAAAATATACATTTATGAAAATAAATATGTAGGTGAAAATTATAAAGTCCATTGTGATGTTTAAAAATTTATATATCTGCTTTTATTTTCTGTTGCTAGGAACCACGCTTAGCGCTTTAGTCGCCATCTCTCTTTTCTATTGTCGTTATTCTATACATACTTTTTAGTAAAATTTGATCATTATGCTTTCATCAATATATTTTATTTTTATACATAGTAACCTTACATTAAAATTATATAAATTTTAAGACAGTCTGTCACTCACGTATAAATTTGACACAGTAAATGACATAACCAAAAATAATCACATTTTTTTAAATTTGATAATAATAAATTTATGAAGTAGTTATATATAAATAAATAAAATTCCAAAGGAAAGTATGGATTCCGAAAGTACTTTTTCTCCATCAGATTCTTACTTCTGGAACTGTTTAACTCTCAGCGAAAATTGCCCTTACTTTTCAACATCTGACCCTATGCTATTTTATTTTGCTATTATATTAACTTGCTTGTACGCTGCATTCATTTTAGTAGTGTTAGCTGATATAAAATTTTATTGGACATTAGATCGCTTCCAAGAGAAAATTAATTGTCATATACATTGCTTATTTAAAAGAGTAAAGTACATACAAATGAACCAAAGGAAACTTGTGAGCACAAAGACGAGAACTGAAAAACAATTAAAAAGAAGTGAAGAAAGCAATCGCGTTGTGACCGTGCTGAGAGGGACCGTTTCTGAAAATTTCGATAAAAGTAATATTTTAGAGAATATTGAAGAAAACGACACAGAAGAGGCTCAGAATCACTCTTGGTTCGACGACCACGGCATTATTGATCTCTCTCAATAAGATTTATCAACAGTATATGAAACAGTCGGGTGAGCACGTGAATATTTTTGAATATTTAATGATAACTTCGTTACGATCGTTCAGTGGAATGAAAAAGGTACATTTATTTATACAACGACACATTTTTAAATTCTGCTAATGATTTTATATATTCTTATATTATACAATTTTTTATGTTTTCTAATTGCGCATATATTAGAAAATATAAATTAAATATGTTAGAAAATTATAGATTATAGACAATATTCGAAAATACTTATAAATAGTAGATAACTGAGTGTTTCAAAATTTTAAAATCTTTAACGATGATTACAGTAGTATTGAATTTCATAATATATTTTGATATGTAAAATGTTTCAAGTTAATGAAATATCTCTACAGGCACCTACATAAATGAGGCCAATCGTGGTGCAGGGGCACAAAGTGTGTTAATAAATCGACTGGTTGTGGGTTCGATCCCCACTGTGAAATATTTATTGATATTTTTATTTTCATTTCTTTGCTGTGGTGTCGAGGCAAAAGCGCGGCGTTGAGTTCCGCCACTCAACACGCAATGCCTCCAGAAATTGGCGGAAAGTGGGGAACGGAGTGTCTTAACACTAGTTTCCCTCTGCCTACCCTGCTGTGTGCGGGATACAGCGTGAAGCTGAAAAAAAAATCCTACATAAATACGAAGTACACAGTACCTAATGTGTTGTGTGTACCTGTTTTAAATGTCGAAATATTACACTTCCAGCCATTTTGGAATAAGCAAACGAAACGAAAAGTACCTGCAATTGCAAGTTTGTTAAAACTGCATTAAAAACAAGCTAGTAAATAGCGTGTAATTTCGTTGTTGACTAAAGTATGCGTGAAGTTTAACGAATCCTGGGACAGCAGGAAGAGGCACTGGTTAAAGTTAAGCAATTAAGAAGAGTTCTGGCGGCGAGATTGCATGAGGCGAACTTCTGTTTTCCGTTCCTAAAACTATCTTCATTACAACTACAGTGTATACAGAGCTGGTGTAAGTAACGTTTTCAAACCGCACGCGCGAACCATGCACCGGGCTGTACTGCTAAGCCTAATATCGGAACCTATTGGACATCTAATAACATTTTAGTCTTGCATTTAAGTTATTTTGAGTTTTTATTAATAAATTAAATGTAATTAAATGTAATGTAATTATTATTAAATATTATTTTTATTCCTTTTTTTTAATAATAACTACGATTATTATGATTTTATTAAGAACGATGAGCTCATAAAGATGAACTTAAATGAGCGATATAAAAAAAATAATATAAATGACTTTCCTTTATAGTAGATCTGCGAAATAAAAGACTCTGTGCGGGTTAAATTGATTATAGCGGGATTAGGCCACTTCTGCAAAGACGACCTCATTTGTTAGAAGATAGTTGGTTGCGATGCAGTTGGACATTTTCCAAGCGTTTCCAAACCAGATTAACTTTTTATTCAATCCGACACAACATCTAATTTAAGGGTAAAAAAAAGAATAATGAAAAAAAAAAACAATATTTGAATTCGTATAATTTATTTCACACGACACGCACACATCTTTCTTACATCCATAATAAATAACTAAACCTATTTGTTAATTTTACACAAGCTTCAGTTTTAACCTTACACTCTTACATACCTAAATATACCTTATCTGATACACACACACACATATGAAATATTATAGATAGAAAATACAAGATTAGTATTGACGGGCCTTAATGTCGGAGAACAAAAAAAAAACCGAACAGTTAAAACGAAAACTTAACATAAAACTAACAAACACAGCCATTTCAATAAATAACAATTTAACACAGTAAACTTAACAACAAATCAACGCTTAAAATTATTTAACACGAACAAAATTGAATAACCAACGAGTAGCGGAACGCGCAACAATGGACGTATAATGAGTATTTTATCCCCTTGGGCGGTATATTAATACTTTATATTTGATAAATTTTAAAGCTGCGTATTTAAAATCAGTACAGGAGTTGGTAGTTCCAAGTGGTGACTCGAAAGCAACTTTAAATCTATATATGAAAACTGAACACGTTACTGTTATGCTGTTGATTTACAAGGGGGAGAAAATAATCATTATTTTCTTTTAAATCGCCATAGCACAGATGTTAAAAATATTGAATATTGCCAGCAATAATATAATTTTTAATTCCTTGTGTACGGCAATTTAAAAGCTAAAAAAGCATTTTGTTAAAGTTTTATCAAAACTGTAACAGAAGGCGTAATTAAACTTAAACATAAATAACAATAATATAGGCACTTGTTAGTTAAGGCACTTCTTAATTGAGATTTTTTTTTAATAACTAAGACCACGATTTTTGATTTTTTAGATTTATGTTACAAATTAAGATTAACGGAGAGTAACAATTTTAACAAAACAAAGTTAACAGAAATTCAACAAATTTGCAATAATAAATCAACTAATAATGAATCAAATAAAACAAGAAAACATAATGGTTAAACAAAACATCGAACAAGTAAAGAGTGTTAAACAAAAGATAACCAAGAAACAATTATTTTGTATGAATTTATAGTATTTACATAACAACTTTTTTCAAACATAACAAATTAATTAACAAAACAGAAATTCAACATTTTTTAACAAACACAATTTAAATTGAACCAGACCAGACCAGCTGGGATTCGTTGTGGAATAAAAAAGAAACATTAAACTTAAAAAATAAACGAAATATTTAAAAAAAAAAACAGTGCGAAAATTTAAACGTTCTGGTGCAAAAACAAGAATATTAACAAAGGGAAATTTTGCAATTATTTTCAACTACTCCAATTTAAAATAAAAGAAGAGATTATAACAGTAACAGACAAATGCGCCAGTTCATTAATAACTTGATAACGATTTTGATAAAAAAAAAACAATGTTAACGTAAAAAAAAAACAATGAGAAATTTAGCGAATTATTATCAACGGCTCTTATTGAAAATAAAAGAAGAGATAATTACAATAACAGACAAATGCGCCAATTCGTTAATAACTTGATAACGGTTTTGATTTAAAAAAAAACAAAGTTAACACAAGAAAAACAATGAGAAATTTTGCAAATTATTTTCAACGGCTCTAATTTAAAATAAAACAAAACATAATAACAATAATGTTAATAACTTGATAACGATTTAGATAAAAACAAAGTTAACGTAAAAAAATTACAAACAAAAACAGAACTTAACAAACGTCGGCTTTGGACGATACTGAAAGTATATTATTTCAATCTTATAAGTTGTAATTGTATGTAGGTAAATGTAACATTTTAACAGAAAAAAATAACATGATAACAATAAACATGAAACAAATACCTACTGGAAAAAGTAAGTCATTTAAACAGATAGGTAATTATTATTATGTTTTTGGTACAATTACTACTTTCAATTTTTAAAAACGATTGCTCCTACTAAACATAACGTATTAAGTTAACGATAACAACGCTAAAAGGTAACCGACATTATCAAACTTGAACTGCAACTTAAAACAAAACCGTACATTAAGGCTCAGTAAGTTATGTAAACATTAAAAATCATTTTTGAGTTTAAGTTATAAGTAGATACGTCTAAAATGAAATTGAAATCAAAAGAATTAAGTATCCCTACATCTAATGTTAAAAACACACCCTAAACTAAATCTAACCTATCTTTGGGAATCTAGAGAAAGTCTCACAATACAGTCACCTGTAGTGATCTAGACATCGATCCTCGGAGACAACCAGATTCAGTGGGACCAGCCCGGATGAATCCAATTGGTTTTGACAGCTGTCAGCTTTTCCCATATCGACTACTTAAAGTAGTCCAATAATACTTCGACGACCTGGCATCTGCAACAATTAAAACAACGATAAATAATAGTCCCAAGGCAATGGCGTAGTGAAGGCAGTAAAGTACAACTCAGAAGTAATAAAAGTTTACGTACCCATAAATATTCGACAACGGTCCTTCGCTACAATCGTGAAGTGAACTTTTTGAAGATGTTTTTCATGAAACGAAACTGCTTTTCAGTTACTTAAACATTAATTAACTTCACTTCGTGTTCAGGATTTTAATTGGCAAACTAGTGATAACAACTTCGAAAGAGACTTTCGCGTTTGGAAATAAGCTCCCGGGGACCCCGCGGGCCCCCGGTATAGTTTACTGGTTGACTCGTTATTTTGTTGTGATACTACGAACTACTTCATACCCTTATATATACATCGAAAAATCCCTCCCCCCGTGACCGTGGGAGCGCTCGCGCACGTGTTCTCCTTGCGTAAGAGTGTACAAAGACTCCCTTTTCTTTGTGCCTTTGATTTCGACCCCTTAAACGTCTTACCCATCCGTATTTACCTGTACTTATGCAAGGGGAGAATTCTCGTCCGGTGGGAAAGTACGTAATCGTAACTGAAATTGAATTATAGTACACGATAATCATGTAGTTTTATAAGAGGGTCGGGAAGGAATTGGGATTTTCACACGGTGGTATTATTATTACAAATGTTATATGCGCGTAATATATATATTCCTTATAATTATTGTTATTATAAAAGAATTATTATCGTTATACCATACAATTACATATTTATCCTATATAGCTCCCAACATACATTCCATATATCTAATCGATTTCCGCAACATGTCAACATTATCAAAATGTTATTACAATTTCATAGCAAAGGTTCAAACGTTTAAACTCCTTTGATTCAATATAAATCAACTACAAACTATGAATTACGATCGCACGTTCCATACAGTGTAATACAAAAATGAGAAGAATAAAAAGCTAGCTGAAACATTACACTACCTCCGCGCTCACTCATTAATTTGCGAACGTTCAAAGCTTAACGCAGCTCGATTGACTTGCCCCAAGTGTTTTGCAGCAACAAAAGATCCTTTCAGCTATAGGTAAGTACGAGGGAACGTGCTTTGCTTAAAATAATGAAGCTTTTAATTTACTAAGTCAAAAAGCCAGTACGTATTGTATTGACCGTTCGATAATACAATTAGGTTTACAACGACGTGTGCTGCTAACGGCGAAGTTGTGACCGAATATAATTAATAATAGTTCTCTTATTTCAAGAAAACATGCGAATCGTGTAAACAAAATTCTTACGGTGACCTAAATATACATAATTAATATTCTATTTCTTCAGTTTTTATTGAAAAAGTTAATTCGATAAATTGAGGCCAGTCGTGGCGCAGAGGCACAAAGTGTGACTTTAAAACCGACTGGTTGTGGGTTCGATCCCCACTCGACGAGATGAAATATTTACTTGAATTTATATTTCCCTTTCTTCGCTCTGGTGTCAAGGTAAAGCGTGGCGTTGAGTTCTACCACTCAACACGCCATGCCTCTAGAATTCGGTAGAAAGTGGGGAACGGAGTGTCTTAGCACTAGGTTCCTTCTGCCTACCCTGCTGTGTGCGGGATACAACGTGAAGCTATGAAGCTAAAAAACACTAAATCTGTCTTCAAAACTATGCATGAATTTAAACAAAATTAAAATAATAGAAATTATATTTTAAATACCTCAAAATGAAAATAATTAAGGAAAAATTAACGTAATTATTGATAGATATTTAAAATTCGTTATCTGGAGTCGTTGCTAGTCTGAGTAAATCTTTACAAAATTAATTTTATTCGCTTTGGTGCCGTATATTTAGTTAGACGTTATCTAAATACACTACAATATAATATTTTATACTCATTTTCTCGAGTGAAATATTAAAACAAACCTATATACCCTTTAATAACCGCACCACGACGACGTACATTCTGAAATACATATCTCTTTTCTCTTCAGGCTCTTTTATATCATGTAATATTTCTTTATATTCACTTTCTTTTAACTGTGTTCAATTTCTTAAAAACCTTTTTTAATGAGAGTCTGCTACGAAACTTATATTCTGAAAACTGAATACTTTTAAAAATGAAAAGTTGTTGGTTTAAAATACCCCTCTGTCAGCTCAAACGCTCGTATAACGCGCGTAAAATAAAGGTATATTTTTAAAATATAAAAATATTATTTTGTAAAAACTGACATTACAATATGTAAAAAAAATCATTGTCGTTATTTCGCTTTGTATTTAAATCAGCTTCCCGCATCCCACACACAGCAGGGAAGGCAGAGGGAACCTAATGTTAGACACTCCATTCCCCACTTTACGCTGAATTCTGGAGGCATTGCGTGTTGAGTGGTGGAACTCAACGCCGTACTTTACTTCGATACCAAAGCGGAAATCTAAATTTAAATAAATATTTCATTTCCTTGAGTCGGGAAACTAGCCCACAACCAGTCGCATTTTACATTCACACTTTGTCCCCTGCGCCACGATCGGCCTCAAATGTTTTCTCTCTCGTTTGCTTTGTATTTAATAGTCACTATAAGTAAAACAACCGGAAGTACTTGTATCTATGATTAGAAAATAATACAGTGTCGGCATTTATAAAGCGATGTAGATATTTTTCAATATACCTAGATAATAAGCGGTGTTAAGCTCCGCCAAAAAGCAACTAATCCTAAAATAGCCGTAAAATGGAGAACGCTGTGGAATACTATTAATTCCCTAATATTTAGGTTCCCTGCATAACGTTTTATTTTAAATAGTTATTATCCTTATTTACTACAACTTAGTATCCCGAGAGGTCACTAAGTCTCGTTTTGGTACATCTTCAAATAGTTACAAAGTATAAAACTATAAATTAAGTTTGCTGTTATTTGGCGAAACTTACCTACTATAAAACGAGTTAACCCTTAGACTACGTTATATAATTTGTAACTTCTATAAGAGTTATATTGTTTACGTAGCTACTCTGTAAGCCGATTTCACAAATATTAAAAGAGTTGAGAAATTGAGATATTAATAGACAGACACATAAGCACTATCATCATCACATCATCACGTCAGTATGATGTGATGATGATAGTGCAAATATTCATTGTAGAATTTTCACGTAAATATTATGAAAAAAGTCATAAAATTTACTTTTTTTCATAATATTCACGTGAAAATTCTACAATTAATATTTGAAAACTTTAATATTCTACACCACTCTTTATTTGACGAGAACAAATAATTACTTCGACAATATTAGCTTTCTTGAGATAGCTTTCCGAAAATATTAATAAGTTTCATAACATGTGATTGGTAAATTAAGAAAGTAGTATAAGAAAAAAATTACGAATAGACGCTGCAGCTAGGAAGAGGAAGATAGACGTAGGTAGGTCTACCTATCATTATCTCCCTTTATCTTTCTACTTATTATAAAAGCGGGTAATATCGAATGGAATGCAATATATTACTGATGGATGGAAGGATTATATTATTGCAGTCTCGTTTTACTTGTTGAATTTATTACGAATATACATATATGTTATTTTTTCTCTTGCGATGATTTTGGGTACATTCCTTAGCGAGAGTGGTTACGTTAAAATTTGTAATTTTTTTTGATCTAGTAAAAGAGCACGTGATTCAGACATCTAACGCACAAAGCATTGTTGAGCGGAGTGTCTAAACACCGCTTACTATCATATAATACAAATACATAAAAAAATATTGTATAGTATCGTAGAAATAACAAGAAGTTATTAATAGTAGTGCCAAAACACTAACAAGAATTTAATATTCTGAGTATGTGTTGTCAAATAGTGTTTTGGATTGTGAGTAAATTTTGCTCTTCACATTCACTGGTCGTTTCGTGGAATCCAATAAATAACTCATGGCCAAATAGACATACAAGAGTAATTTTGCCAAGTCAAATACAACGTTACTGTTTTAGTTATGAGGTTCTGGTCGAAAACGTGAATCCTTTGATCACGGAGCTTTGCGCTATGTGGCCGTGCGAGAGAGATATTTGTCTATATGCATGGAACGTCCCACGTTGAACGGCCTGGACCGCTAGGCTCCTAGAAATTACAAAATGGATACGTTTCGTTGTTTATCTATATTGCTTCGTTGTACAAACTTTATAGTCTATTTTAAAATTTTCTTTTTTTAAAATGGTGTTGAGGCTAAGCGCGGCTTTGAGTTCTGCCACTCAACACGCAATGCCTCCAGAATTCGAAAGAAAGTGGGGAACGGAGTGTCTTAACACTAGGTTCCCTTTGCCTACCCTGCCGTGTACGGGATACATCGTGAAGCTGATTTAATTTTGATTTTTTTTAAATAACTTAATTTTTTTTAATGTTGTGTATATTTATTTATTTGTAACTAAAACTAAAATGAATCGATCTTATAAGTTTTACGAAAACGAAAATTAAAATAAAAAAAGTACTTCTTCACAAAACAATAGTTCTACGAACAGTATTGAGCACAGAATTACTAAATTAATTAAAGTGGGTGAACTGAAACAAAAGGACTAATCGCGTGTATTCCACGCATGCTATATTTTTATAGCTTATAGGCATATTAAATTTTATAGCGCTATAAATGAAACTATATTGCAAACACAACAAAACAACGAAACCGAATAAAGTTTGTACTAGTGGTTATGTTTCTCAATTCTGGTGACCACGCTAGATGGATCACAAAAAGGCAAAGAAGACCCATGCCTTATATGAGTTGTTGATTAGCAAAACCTAATTTCGACCTTTTAAAGACTTCATCAAAAAAAATAAACTTTAAATTAGGTATGTATATGTTACCGGCAATCTGTGTAATTCACGTATTCTATACAATATCTCGGCAATGTACAGAATACCCCCAGATATTCAGCGAATGTTATAAATATTACATACTTTACCTTGGTAACGAATACAATTCCTGTGAATCGAATCGAGAGTATCTACTTGCTGATCCACTGGCAATGTATAAAATAAATAGGTCTTAATATAGACCATACTATATTCGCGCTACAGATTTAGCGGTTTTTAAGTGCAAGCTAGGACTTAATTTTAAACTTAAAAATAAATAACCTAACCTAACTTGTACTTAAAATCTAGTAAATTTAAAGTTGCCGTGGCGTTAGTACATATTATGTATGTAAGCACCAATAAAAATGTGCATGAAATACACTAAACAAGTCGCAACACGTTTTTTGCCTGCCTATCATTCTTGCCTTCATTCTTGCTCTCGACATCAATAAAGCACGGCGTTGTGTTCCGCCTCATAATGATGGATTGTGAGGAATGAAATAAATAAAATCTAGATGCTATTACATGTTATATGAGATTGAAATGCACGTTCACACATACACGTGTATTTATAACATATAGATGAAACCTCTAAATGATGATAGAATTTACTCGCAATGGTATTCGTATTTGAAATAAGATGCCTTCTTCACTCTCGTATTATTCATCTTGTCAATATAATATTATTTATTCACGCTGACATCTTAAGTGGTTCTTGTGTATTAGAGTGTTCAAATATCAATCGTAGATGAACAGCCAATACATATTACTATCAAACTACTATGAACACTCGGAAACATTGTGTTTTCTCAAGAATCATATCTTGTGACTCGTGAGATACACAAATTATATTACTGAACAATACGCTTATACTGCTATTTATAGATAGAAATTCAGTATTTATAACAATGGTAGGTATTGTTGTATACAGGTGGTTGGTAAATCGATAGACAAATTAATACAGGAGATAGAGGCGACCAGTTCCGACCATTTTTGTCCCATATAGCGTAGTCTAAAAAAATATATTTTGCGCGTCCTTCCACCTATTGATATTTTTGTAGTCTCTCATGTACATATGTCCAGGTAGTTCCAGAGCTTAGTACAAGCGTCAGTCTCAAATAATTGTAAATCACTCAGTATGTATCTAAATGTAACCTTATTTTTATATATACATAGTGTTGATAAATAAAATTTAATATTATTATCTCTCTCTACCACCTGCATCAGTTTATTTACCGATCTACTAATCATCCTGTATAGTACAAAAATTGTATTAACTGTATTAGTTTTAATTTACAGTAATTAAACAGAAAAAAATTAAATTAAATAAAAAATAATTAAAATATAAATTACACAAATACACTCTAATGAAATCTGAACTACAACATAGTAACTTCCAAACCCCAAGCCCACGGGACGCAAATTTCAATGCACGAAACACGTGCTCACAAACTCAGCCAGCGTTCAATGAATCTTTAGTCAAGATTCCACGCTAAGACGGAGCACTCCTCAATTATTCAGGCATACACTCGCTAACTGCCCGGATCTTTTCATAAGGGACAAAAGCAGATTTAGGTCGCGGTAACAACGGAAAGATTGCAAAGGACGTACGTTACGTGTAGGTAAGGATATGAGTAAAGCTTTTAATATTAAGCGGCGGGAACGAGGTCGGGCCAACTTTATTACGCGATACCTTCACATGCAAACTGAACATGTTTATACTTTATAAATAGCACTGACGTCACGGTATGCCTGCCCAATTTTATGAAGTAGGGCCATGGAAAATATATTCGTTTAATTTTCCTGATAATATCTATATAGGCTAAATTTACTGTAGACTTGGCTTATAAAATATACATAAGTATTATGTTTTTTTTCATGATCGTAGAAATAATAGTTTTAAATTTATTCTGGTGTCAAGGCAAAACGCGGCGTTAAGTTCTGCCACTCAACACGCAATGCCTCCAGAATTGGCGGAAAGAGGGGAATGGAGTGTCTTAACATAGCGTGAAGCTGATATATTATTTATAACTTTACAATGTTTTACTTAAATTTTACATTTATACGACTAGTTTTATTTTTAGGTGTGTATGTAATATTAGGTTAAGATACATATTATTGTTATTAATAATATATTAGCTTATAATAATATGTATCTAAACTAAACCTATAATATGATAAAAAAAAACGAAATATTCAAAATATTCAGCTTTAGAAATGTATTTTAGAGATACCAAGATTTATCATGCAAAAAGAGCATCTAAGCCTTTACCGTCTTACCGAAAATTTTAAATAAGACCAAAATGTTTACAGATGCTGTCTCTCACAGGATGGACGACCGGTATTAAGGAGGTAGATAAGAGTTGGAGGTTTAAGCCGCCTGTAGTGTAGCCCGAGGGAATCATAGTGACATTTTCAAAACAGCTGTCCAAGTTACCTACAAATCCCGTGCTTACAACGGATTTCTCTGAATATTTGCAAAATTTATGACAATAACCCAAAAACTATTATTTTACTTTTTAGTGCTTAGTAATGGAATGTTTAAGTATAAAGCAATCTTTATTGAGTATTAATTTTTGCTTAAAAACACAATAAAAAAATTTCAATTATTAATATTCGCTAATTGTATATGTATATATAATTATTTTGCACAAATTTATTTCATAAGCAATATACCTATACGTAATACGTCAGGGGTCTACCAACCGAAAGGTGTTCATACAAATTAAGTTGAAATCTTGTTGGCACCACCATCTGTTATACAAAAGGGATCCCTCTCAAATTCTTTTATCCCACGGCACGATAAATGTACGTTTTTTTATAGTTCGGGATAGTAATCTAGTTCAGGTGTGCTCACGAAAATCCTTGCGTTGAGGTCGATACGTTTCCCAATTTTATTGCAAATTGAGACGTACTATTTTTGTGATATATTTTTCTAACCCTAATATAAAATAACGGCATCTAAGCTTTAAAGTATTTGGTATCCAATTTTCCAAGATTCTACTATAGATAGATCCGATAGCTGGCTGAAATAGAGATGCGGTGATGGAAAGCATTACCTTACTTACGATCTCATGCGAACTAAGAATTGGGAACAAACGTATACTAGATACATACATATCTATAACAAAATTTAATCTATAACTTAACAATTAATTAAAGTATAATAAACATTAATTAAATGTATTAAAAATATTAACGGCAGTAGTGTTGAACCTTACATTAATAAAAAATCTACTTATACTTTCCATCGCTTGGTGTAATAAAAATTAAAGCAAAAATTCTACAAAATGAAGATTCTTAACGACAATGCCAACTCTTTCGTAAAGGCCGCGCGTCCGTATCATAATGAATCTGGAATTTTACAGGGGTTGCTTCCTTTTGGCTGATATCGTGGGAACGGAACGGCAAGGTGAGCTTGCATTTTGCCTTTATTCACCATCTGCCGGCGCCAGACAGTGCAATTGCATAATTTTGGTGCTTCCTTGTAAAGGAGCAAAAAGTCTCATTACAATGGTAGGGAGGATTGCTTCACTATGAAAGTATTAGTGGTGTTTTTATGTTCTACTTTCTATGTTTTATTTTTTTAAAATGCTTTTATGGATTTCATTTGTTCGTGAGTATTTTTCCCGACTGCTAAGGAAGAGTTATGTTTTTGCACGTATCTTGTATGTATATATGTAACATTCTTTATTACCTCATATCTCCAGAAGCGCTAAACGGATTTATATAATTGAAGTATCGTTAGATTCGTCTTAGCAGCCCAAGTGTTCTTAGATAGGTGACGTTAAAAAAAATTATCTTAGCGGCTGTGGGACGTCATTGATATGACGTCCCACAACCGTGTAAAAAAAATTTGTTCTGAATACCATAATATATGTATCAAATTCAAGAGCTCAATACGAGGTACAATTTCAAATAGGTGTTAATTATGATTATCATTACTATTATGAATGCTATGAAAAAAGTGAAAAATAAAAAATATATTTATAAAAACAATAATCCCGACTGCATTAAACTAAAAAGAAAATAAACACGTCCAATAGTTTATTAGGATTTACAGTCGGGATATATAAGTAATTATTCAATCAATTAAATCTTTACCAGGAGCCCCGCATAATTTAAAGAGGTCCCAACTGAGGATTCAACGAAAACTGAAAAGCGGGGTGTCTAAACACTAGGCTCTCTCTGCCTACCCTAAACAATACCCTCGCAGAGTATACGATGTTCTTGTACATTGGATTATAATAAAAAAACGTGCAAATAATTAAAAAATCAAAATATATAGGAAATTAAACTATATCTCGTAGATATGATATGATATGTAGAGGCCGGTCGTGGCGCAGCGGCACGAGGTGTGACTGCAAAACCGACTGGTTGTGGGTTCGATCCCCACTCGAGGAGATGAAATATTTACTTAAATTTATATTTCCATTTCTTCGCTCTGGTATCGAGGTTAAGCGCGGCGTTGAGTTCTGCCACTCAACACGCAATGCCTCCAGAATTCGGCAGAAAGTGGGGAACGGAGTGTCTTAACACAAGGTTCCCTCTGCCTACCCTGCTGTGTGCGGGATACAGCGTGAAGCTAATTTAATTATTTATTTTTTTTAAAACTATATCTCAGTTATTTATCATGATAAAACGAGATCTATTGATATCAAATTTATCATCCCTAGAGTTATTGTGAAAGAATAATCTTAAATCTTATCTTCGAATCCGGAATATAAATGTCTAGGGAGCGGCCGCTTAGAGTAATATGTCAAGCGTCGGACGCTGCTGGTTCCTTTGCGACCATCTAAATGTCACTATTCAACATACACCGATTTCCTGGTGTTGTGAAATTGTTTTGGTTTAGTCAAGATTTAATCTGTAATCTAAAATGTTAATTTGAATTCTTATTAAATATCTGAATATTTTTTTTTTTTACTTTGTAGGCAGAAAATACATAGCGTCAAGTGTCTATCACTTGCAGCCCGAATTCAAGACATTGCTTGTTATATGGCAGAAATCAACGCTGTGCTTTATTTTACCAGATTTTTTATTTGGGGAATTATTATGTTTAAATTATTTAAATATAATCATTCCCCCGAATAGAAATCGAACCCAGTCATCGCGTTTACAATGGGACGCTGTCCTATAACACGCAATGGATTTTAAGTTGATTATAATTATCTAAACATAATAATATAAATGCATTAACTCTTAATTTTTTCATAGACATCATATACGTATTAGAAAAAATATTATATTCAATTATATTAAGATATTATATTATTCATAAATTTACTATAATATTACTCTTTATTCATTATCTAGGCTTATATAATCCCACAGATAATTCTGTAATATTTAATGTTAGTATTACGGTCCCACAAATTTACATTAATCCTCTCATAGGGGCAAATCTACTAAGTACGCTGTGTCGCGTGCCACCCGCATACTGCAGTATACCCATAGTGAATCAACAATAGCTAATGCAAACGAACTATTCTGATACAATAGTCTAATAAATTGATAAACTTATGATTAATTTGATTTAATAATATAGTACATATAAATTTAAATCGTTAGAAATCAGCTTCACGCTGTATCCCGCATGTAGCAGGATAGGCAGAGGGACTTTAGTGTTAAGACACTCCGCTTCCCACTTTCCATTGCATTCTAAACGCATTGCGTGTTGAGTGACGGGACTCAACGCTAAGCTTTGCCTTGGCACAAAAGTGAAGAAATTAAAATATTAAATATTGCGTTTCCTCGTGTGGGAATCCAACCCACAACCTGTCGCGTTTACAGGCACACGTTTGTGCCTCTGCGCTGCGACTGACTTCAGGCCTGGGAATTCTCTGGGATCTAGTAAAATGAAATTTAAATCTGGTAGCTTAGCTATCAAATTTCTGAATGTTATGAAATGTAAATATATGCTATAAATATTCATATGTGCAGATACAACTATTGTAATAAGTTATGGAATCTTGAGTAGATTACATCAGGTAGGTACTGAACATTAGTTTTTAATATTTTGCTTAGATTTTAAACTGCATCAGATTTCTCCATTCGGTCTACTCGGCATCGTAATTATATTAACATACAAAATTTCAATTCGAAATGTGATTGCGAAAATTATCGAGCTTAAACAGTGACTTGACATAAAATAAAAGAAAACAACAGAATAAATAATATATAATTTATAAATGTATATTTTTTTATTATATTAATTTTATTTATTTTTTTACTTTTTACTAGCTATTATAAAATAGCACAACATACGAACTGACTACAGGCCTAAGTGTTAAGTGAATGCCGAACGCGTCGCGCGTTGATATCATCAAAAACGATATGTATGCGGGTACCACGTGCCGAAACATGTTGATAACTTTACGAACATTAGTAGCACCCTCATCAAATCTTACGTCAGGTATAGGGATGACGTCAATATATAATAATTAATTATATAGAGAGCATATTAAAATTTACTTTAGCTTGTTCTAGTACTGAATTATTATCTTGCTTCGATAAGACTTAAAGCAAGTCCTGGTAGTGTCTTATTTTATAGTAATAATAATTTATTTACTTATAGTTATCAACATTTGGCAGGTTTTTAAGTTGTGGAATATTAACTTAATAGTACCTAATTGTAATATCTGGGTGAATGAACACTCGACTTCGACTTTCGAAATTTATGTTTAAAAAATAAAGAAATCTCTTCTTATTTATAAAAATATTTTAAGCAACTAATATATTATTTATTTTTCGTATCCTCAATCAACAAGGTTCAAGGTAAAAAAGCTTTAAAATTTTTCTTTGCAACTTTCTTATGGCTGAACTGAATTAAATTTCTCAATAGATTCTGTATTGTGCTGTAGATTGTCTAAATAATCTACAAAAAAACTGTTATAAATCTTTTACAACTTAAGTTATCTTTAAAAACTGCAAATGAAATTTATACTTATTTTAAAAGATTTAAAATTTCTATTCCCATAACATGTAAAGACTAAGGTTAAACGATATTGATAAAGGGAGACAGGACTGATGTAACGGCCGTCGGCAAATCGCACGTGCTGAGGCCGGCTGCACGCCGTGCACTGTCTTAAAGATAAAAATACGTTACTTTTGTGTGTATTCAGTATGTAAGATTTTATAGTGTATGAATAGTGACCGTTATCTATACATTTAAAATCAACTTCACGCTGTTTTTTTTTAAATATGCATAGATAACGTTGTAAATTAAGGCCAGTCGTGGCGCAGGGGCACAAAGTGTGACTGTAAAACCGACTGGTTGTGGGTTCGATCCCCACTCGAGGAGATGAAATATTTACTTAAATTTGTATTTCCATTTCTTCGCTCTGGTGTCGAGGCAAAAGCGCCACTGCTACTTAACACGCAATGCAGGTTCGAAAATTCGACGAAAAGTGGGGAATGGAGTGTCTTAACCTAGGTCACCTCTGCCTACCCACTGGGATATAGCAATTTATGTTTCTAGATTTTTTTTTATTATCAACACTCCGCTAGTTCTATTATCTAGGAATGTCAATATTTCTAAAGAATAATAAGAGAAAGAAATTGTTTTAAAAGCAACTTTTTAGTTTACAAATAAATAATTATGTTAATTAATTAGGCATGCTGTAGGTACCGTTCAGCTGTTTTATTTTATAGATGGGAACAAAGTTGCATGCTGAAGTTTTTATAGAGTTCTCCCACAGACATCAGCACACCCACACTCTTATAAGCACGGTTTTTGCTCATTTTTTCAACTTGGAATATTAAATGAGTATCTGAGATAAAAAAATATGTTGATTTAATGTTTTATTTAACACTGTTTTATTATAATTATTAAACATAAAACAATTCTTCGCTAGATGGGATACTAGAGATAATATAAGGACAATACAAGAAATTTAAATAAAAGAATAGTCTATTTTTTTTTAAGATGTTCACATTCATATGAAAGTAGCGATCCGCGCACGCCTGCTTAAACTATATAATTATTTACTTTGTTAGAAAACGTGTAAAAATTTGAACGTAGAGGAACTGGAACTCGCGCCTCCTGGAAACCGACCAGACGCTCTGGCCACCAAGCCATACGTTCTCATAAAGCTACGTCGAAATTGTTATACGCTTGTTACAACTTATTTATGTTGTTAGCATCTCTGTAGAGAGATTTTTACAAATTTCCGCTACCCAAAGATAATTACGAAGAATTATCGTCTGGCAAGAGGGAATACTATTTATTAAATATTTTTAACATTTTCAAAGTGTTATTCCACACTTAGGAAAGAAAAATAGTTATTTAGAAAACGTATAAAAATTTGAACGTAGCGGGACTCAAACCCGTGCCTCCTGGAAACCAACCAGGCCTTCTGACCACTAAGCCATACGTTCTCTCATCAAGCTATGTCGAAATTTTTATACGCTTATCTACACATTAAAACTTAATTTTAAGCCGATTCAGTAAAACAATTATTTTGTAGCAATTTTGACGAACAAAATACTTTATTTTGATATAACTTTTTTATTTATGAACTGATTCAAATAAATTAACCACTAAATATTAAGAAAAATTTGCCAAAATAAAATAGTGAAATGTATTTAGTTCGATTTGTGAACGCTTATTTCAGAAACGACAATAAATGGTAAGTCATTGTTTCGGGTTCTACAATTACGTACATTAATAAAAGCCTCCAATAATAGATTTTCTTAGATATCTTTCATGTATAAACAACGATCGATTACAATTTTATTAAATGTAAATTTATTAAATTAATTTTATAAATTCCAATTGCGGTGAGATGCTTGAATGGTATCTTAATTAAAAAATCCATCCATCGTATACATAAATTGTTTCCTATTCTATAAATATTTTTTCATCGACAGTAATTACATTTTTTAAATATATTTATTGTACAGACATAATAATTGTTTCAATTTTTTTATTTTTTTATTATAATAGCATCAGTTTATTCTCCATTTGCTAATCTTTTTGGGACATAGCACTTTAAATAATAAAGTTTACCAGCTGGGGCGCAGTTAAGAGGTACCTGACCAAACACAATAGTGATGAGTTCGATAGCAAAAAGGATCTAGCCGGACAAGCATAGGAAATCTGCACTGGTTACTAAAGATCGATCTAGAATTCTGCGAAAAGAGAGGGGGAGTATCATAACACCAGGTTCCCTGTGTATCCCGCACACAGCAGAGTAGGCAAAGGGAACCTAATGTTAAGATACTCCGTTCCTCACTTATCCGCCCAGTTCTGGAGGCATTGCGTGTTAAGTGGCGGAACTCGACGCCGCGCTTTGCCTCGACATCAGAGCAAAGAAATGAAAATATAAATGTAATTAAATATTTCACTTCCTCGAGTGGAGATCGAACCCACAACCAGTCGATTTGACAGTCACACTTTGTGCCCCTGCGCCACGACTGTCCTCAATTTTTAAATATAGTTTTAATATTGTTATAATTTTTTATTATATTTTAAATATATGTAATTCATTTATATTTAAGGTACGGTACGGAAATAAGAAAGAAGGTCGACGGTTGGATTATATAAAACATTTATTATTCAATATTTAGTAACAGGTAAATAATAGTTGATTAAAACTCTTTATACGGGGATATTTCGGCAGGCAACACTGCATAAAGGTAAATCTGCACGTTCAAGATTTTTTATTTGATGCATATGTTTGATATTATTATACATTAGGTAACTATTGTAAATATATTTCTGAATGTATATATTGTATTTTTAAAATAATATAAAGTAAAAAATAGTGTTATTTTATATTTTACTATACTGTTTTACTTATTTCTTACAGTAACATATTTTGTATGAAAAAAATTAAAATATTAAGAAAATATTTATTTTCATTCTAAATTAATATTATGGAATTGTATTATAAAAATCAGTATATCATAGCGGGAAAGAATGTGCAAATTAATATTTTTATACAATGGCATCCATAGCATATACTGTCAAACTTCAAGTTGCTGAAATTGAAAAATTTGAAATATCTACCCTGGTACATGCTTATTGCTTAG
This sequence comes from Heliconius erato x Heliconius himera, assembly GCA_013421005.1. Classification (NCBI taxonomy): domain Eukaryota; kingdom Metazoa; phylum Arthropoda; class Insecta; order Lepidoptera; family Nymphalidae; genus Heliconius; species Heliconius erato x Heliconius himera. The sequence continues at coordinate 36,793 of JAATLQ010012728.1, read as the reverse complement.
TGTTTTTTTGTTCTTTTATTGTTTGTTTTGGCTTACTTTTCCACAACAGGTAATTAGTACATAGTAATTAAATTACTATGTTTAATCGAAAAATATTGCAATTTAAATATATATTTATTAGTTAACGATTTTATAAAAATATTCACATACCTTCATATAAAAATATTTTTATTAAGTACTACACAAAATATTTGTTATAAGTTCTATTTCTGGCATTATTTTGTCTTTATTTTTATTATTTCGATAACTTAATACAGTAATATTTTCCAGATATACATAATGCCTCCAAAATTGAGCAAAAAAATTAAGAAATTGACTGACGCAGTGAAGGAGTGCGGCATCTCAACTTCTTCAGAGCAAATAAATGTTCCTCCTGGTATGGTTATTATGAAAGATCTTGATCAAGCTTTATTGTCTAGATGGCCTAAAGTAAAACTAAAAGTGCCTAATATTTTTTTACATAAGCCAGTAGATTTTGGCCTTCATGTTCGCAAGTTGCTTTCTATTGGTATTCATTTCTATCAACCTTATCTCAGTAGGTACTATACTAAAATTACTTGCCCCAGCTTTAATGATCATAAAGCTTTGATTCAGTATTTTGAAAACAAGCAGTTGCCATACCACACTTTTGGCCACCCTAGCAAACGTAAATTGAAGGTAGTCATAAGAGGTATTCCAAAAAATATAAATTTGGAGGAGCTAAAGAAAGAATTTAAAAGTGTTTCCATTCCTGTTATACGAATGCACAGAATGCATAAAGGAGAAAAGAAAAGGGATACATCTCTTATACTGGCAGTTGTACCTCATAATGATGAAGGTAAGAAGCTTCTGAAGGTAAAAAAAGTATTGAGCTATGATGTAAAGATGGAACCGCCTGACAATAAACTAAAGCAATGCCACCGATGTCAAATGTGGGGTCACACTCAAAGGTACTGCCACGGACAAGTAAAATGTGTAAAATGTGCTGGTTGCCATCTATCTAAGAAATGTGACAGAGATGCTAGTAAAGAACCACCAAAATGTGCAAACTGTGGAGGTGCACATACAGCAAACTTCAAAGAGTGTCCTTGTTGTCCAGAGTCTGTAGAGCATCAGACTAGTCAGTTGCTAAAGAAAAGGATACTTTGTACTAAGAGTAAGTTGACTCCTCCAGTTCTAATCACTATGGAAAATTGTGATTCCTTATATAAAAATATAGTTGATAAAACTTCAAAATTTGATACATTGGGTGTAGTTATATTCTAGCTCATTTTTGGTTTTGCTTATTAACTACAATTAATAAAGATGTAAAAAAATTGATTTGCAAAGAATGTAAGCAGACTTGCTTACATTCTTTGTAAGGTATGTGATTGTTTCATGCAGGTCTTGTAATAAATTAAACTTTTCTAAAAACAATATCTTTTATTTGGTTGAAACTTAAAAAAATATATAATACAAATTAGTACTTATCTGTATATGCAAATTTAAAAGAATGCGCTTGTGCCCCAGAGTCTGCAGAGCTTAAGACCAGCTAAATACTAAAGAAAGTTAGTTTTTCCGGTTAATATCTTTGAACTGAACTTAAATTGAACCATAATTTTAGTCACAATGGAAAATGGTGACTTCTTCCATAAAAATTTAAACAATAAAACAAAAAAAAATTACATTGAATATTCCCAAAGTATTTTTTTAAATTAAGTATATAATTATAAAAGTATAACATACTTTAAGTAATAATAATGTAGTATGTAAGACATGTGGTTATTTTGTATGGATCTTGTAATAAATAAAACTTCTAAAGTAAATATTGTTTATTTGCTCCATACTTAAATTATTACTTATCTATATATACAAACTTATTCAATAATACTAAGGAGATTTCTTTTTATATTACATTTACACAGCTTTCATATGTTGTTGAATACTGTTTTTTAATTTTAATTCATTGCTCTCCACTCCATCACTAATAGGGGTTACCATAACCTGTAAGAGTAAAAGTAACATATATCTTTTTTTTTTATCTTTCAGCATTTCCTCCAGTGGGAATCGAACCCACACACTGTCGCGTTTACAGTCGCACGCTTGTGCCTCAAACAAACTGAATTTATAATTTACTTTTATCAAATAATATGTGTACTTTATGAAAAGAAAATTTTATGAAAAAAAAAACTTAAAATAGTTACCTCTAATTTAACATTCACTGGTATAGTAGTCTCGTCTAGTTCATACAGCACTCGATCAAGGGTGTCCACTAACCGGTCTACATCTTGAGAAGTGAATACCATGGGAGGCTTGAACTTCAGAACATTGCTATCTGGTCCATCACGACTGATTAATATTTTTTCTTCCCTCATCCTGAATATAATAAGTAAATAAGCGTTAACATATTTTTTTTTAAATTAAAGAAAATATCTGAATAGTACATTTATACTCTGTCTCATTCCAAAACGTATGCTTTAACTGTTTTTTTTTTAAATTGAAATCGTTAAGTATAAGTACTTAGATCAAAAGCGACAAGTGTTTTAAACGGAAACGTTACCTACAATCATTTTACGTTTTAAGACAGATATAAATAGTAGAAGTATTGAACGTCAATATGAAAAAATCATTTTTTACCTATTTACTATATGTTTTGCCTCTGCTGTAGCCGGTGTCCTGGTTTCCCTGTCAGTAACCAACTCAACTCCTACAAACAGTCCCTTGCCACGGACATCGCCAACCAGATTATGTTTGTGTTTGAGACCTTCACATCGCGTCAGTAGGTAGCTGCCAACTCTGGCCGCGCGCTCGACAAGGCGTTCCTCTTCTATAACATCTAGAACGGCATTCGCGATCGCACAAGATACTGGATTACCACCATACTGTAATAAAAATATTTTATTTTTTTTTAAACAAAATTTAACGTATACCATATATTATTAAAGGACAGTCATTTTGAATTTTGAAGTTTCAAATAGAAGAGAATTGAAGTTAGTTGTAAATTTACATGGGAGAAATGAAACGGAATAAAATGAATCCGTAACTTTATGTTTTATGTTAAAAAAGTTTGCTCAAACTACTATAATAATCTAATTTAAAAATATTGAAACTGAGCTTGGTAACAAGATCAAGCCCGCAATTACTAATTTGAGGTTTAATTGAAATTTAGCTAAATCTTATGGAATACTCAAGAAGAGAACGCAAACAACACATACCGTATTAAAATATTCCACACCGGTATCGGCAAAGCTCTTAGCGATTTCTTGAGTAGTGATCACTGCAGCCACCGGATGACCGTTGCCCATTGGTTTGCCCAACGTAACAATATCCGGTACTACGTCCTGAGTTTGGAACGCCCACATATGGGAGCCCACGCGACCAAAACCTACTTGAACTTCATCAGCGATACAAACACCATTCGCCTCCCTAACATACCTATAACAAAAAAAAACATTCTTAAACCTGAATGTTGATTTTTTGATAAGAAAGAGAGTTGAATATCACTGTTAAGTCTAGTCCTTCGGACAAGATCGTTGTAGGAAATAATCTTCAAGCATTTGTACAGTACGGTCGACAAGTCGTGGCAAACAACGGCGTACAATGTAAAGTGTTTTTATAATAATCGATATTATTTCAAATTATTTAAAAAAAAATTAAACAATTAAAGTTATAGGTTAATATATTTACTTACTTTGATCAATAAGAACTAATTTAAATATTTTTATGGTTTTTTTTTTTTTATTTTTTAAAATACTTACTCATACACTTTTTTAAGGTAACCCTCCGGTGGAATAATTTGGCCTCCACAACTCTGTAAGCTCTCTGCTATAAAAGCACAAATACCGCCTTTTTGTATCTTCACGTCCTCACATATCTTGCCCACTTCACTGGCATACAATTTTCCCAACTCTTCTTCTGACGTAGAATCCTTTGGACACGTGTATTTACCCCGATATACATCAGGGACTGGTGCCTAATATGGAAATATTTTGTTATTATTATCAGCGTGAAAATATTATTATCTTTATGAATCTTACATAGAAACGGTCGTCTGTCCATATTAACTTGACGTTTAACAAGAAGCGAGTGCTTTTATGTAACAATAAAAAAATATGTCGTCGGATATAACGTACCGTATAAACTCTCATCAAATGTTCTTGCGTATCGCGAGAAAATGAAATTTTACTTGTAATAAACGCACACATAAATTCATGTTTTGCTTTTATTTTGCGTTCTATGTAAACAAATATTTCTCATATAAGTTAGAACTTTGTTTATTTGTAGCCCTATAAGTAATAATTTATACCTACTTATTTTAAATGTTTATTTATTAAAGATATATTGGACAGGTACTTAAACGTTCTCCTCAAACCCATTCAGATGGTACATGGCGAACTCACCACATGAACCCATTCTGGCTTCTCTGGCCCTCCTGGTAAGTTTAGTTTGTATGGAGACACATCAATCATAGACGTAAGATGCCCATGATATGCGCTGTAACAAACAGGCGCTAGTAGCACCCTAATAACACACTATCCTATCCTTCTCATTCATTCTTCATACTTCTAACTCAAATTAAAATTATATATCTCTTATAAAGCCTAAACTTCAAAAATTTACTCTAATAATAGGTAAATTGATTATGGGAATTATTAATTTCATACAATAGATAAAATATTCTAATAGTAAAATAGTTAATTATATAAGCGTTTTTATCGCATAGATAAGTTATAGTTTTGTAATAAAATATTTTTTATCAGAATATAATGTTATTGCCACACATTCATACATTTCATAAAAACATGGAAACTTACTGGTCGAGTGTAATGACATCCTTCTTCTTGGTGTGAACTTGAGCCAATCTAAGTGCCAGGTCATTGGCTTCAGATCCCGAATTAACAAAGAAACAGACGGAGAGGGATTCAGGCATAGTATTCACAAGCCTCTCAGCGAGGATGACGAGCTCGTCGTGGAGATAACGATTATTAGTGGAGATCAATGACATCTGGTTGCGACCAGCCTCTACTACATGGGGGTGGCAATGTCCAACTGAAACGGTAAACTAAGTTACGACCCAGAAATAAAAAAAAAGACATTTGTCGCAAATATTTAGTAGTTAGCTTAGTAATTCTTCGTGGTGCATTGCAACTTTATACGCAGTGCGTATCAGGTATATTTTTTTCAGGTAGCTTAGGGCTAAATAGTAAGTAGTAAGTAAGATTTTAAAAAAAAATGTTAACTCATAAAACAATAGAATATTATTATTTTTTTAATTTTTTTGTAACTACATAATTAAATAAAATATACGTATCTACTATCTAGTGTACAAATTGAGTATATGAAGATAAGAATGACCTTGTTTATATGCATTATACTTAGTAACATATTCTCTATGTAAAGACATTATTTATTTGTAAAAAAAAAATGCAATTTTATAGTCAACGTCCGATAAAAGATATTAACATCAATTTCATATTTTCTTATTTACTTAGATTTTTATATATTCAGCTTCACGCACGTTTCTCGCATGTAGAAGGGTAGACAAAAGGAGCTTAGTGTTAGGAAATTCCGCTTTCCATTGCATTGTTGAGTGGCGTTTTAACCTCGACAGCAGAGCGAAGTCATGAAATATTTCATTTCCTACAGCGGGAATCGAACCCACAACCTGTCTTGTTTACAGTTACACCCTTGTGCCCCTGCGCTACGACTGGACTCTATTATAATTTTTATATAAATTTATATTTTAATCTATTCCCACATATAACAACGTAATTGAATAAAAATTTAGAACGCAATTCTAGGTAATTGAAGTCGCGTCTCTTGAAATTATTTAAATGATGCAGGTACATCATCACAACAGAATACTGACCGTGGGCTACGTTGTTGATGCAGTCGAGGTACCTCTCGCCCGTCTCGTCATACATAAACTGGGCGACACCTCGCACTATTTTCAATGGAGACGAACGGAAAAACAACTGACAGGCGGCGCTGGAACAAATTTACTGTTTCAAATCTCCACCCAGTTTCTGTACTGACGCGGAACAGGCAATTAATAAAATAGACCTGCCTTGATAAATGTTAGCATTCCTTTATTTATAGACTTTTGTAAAAGCGACTGAACGAGTCACCAAATCAATTATTACGGCAGCCATGTTAACGACTAGCAATTGTTATAAAGTCAATCAATCGATCGATCTTGAGCCTGCCATTGGAATCGAATAAATTAAACTTACCCAATGTGTTTTTCTCGTAGTTTAATTGTTTCTGATTTAGGCATTGATTGTAAATACGCCATTTTCCAAATCGATTCTGAAATGATTAATGATTTATAGCTCTATATGTTTTGAAGCCATTTGTTTAAAAAATAATATTTTTATTCATCTTCACGCTGATGTTGAAGGGTAGGGAGAGGGAGTCAATTTTCTACCGAATTCTGCAGGCCTTGCATGTTAAGTGGCGGTACTCAACGCCACGCTTACAGTGGCACGCTTATGTCAACGCGCCACGACTGGCCTCACTAAACAAGAATAATACTTGTTTAAATATATATATAATATTAATAAAATGAATAACGCCGCCGTGACGTAGAGGCACAAGCATGTGTGTAGCTGTAAACGCGACGGTTGTGGGTTCGATTCCGCCACTCTACTCAACATGCAATGCCTCGTTAATTCGACGGAAAGTGGAAAATGGAGAATCTCAACACTAGGTTCCCTCTGCCTCCCTGCTATCCCGGCATACAGCTTCAAACTAAAAAAAATACAAATTAGTTACAAAAAATAACAGATAAGTTAAAATTAATCTTACCTTTCGAGTATAAATAGAAAACGGTATTCAAATACAATAAGTAAGGTCACGCAAAATTTTGATATGATAAAATGTGATAATACTAAACACGATACAAAGCCACGTGCGTGCGGCGCCTGAGCAAGTAGTGCTGTCTTAGAAATGAAAACTAGTGATTATATAGAGACAGGCGGCGGCGCGCACGCCCCCTCCGCGGCCAATGAAAACGGGCACATGGTACAAGACGCCGCCGGCCACGCGGGCGCTGCCGCATCACCATGTACGCGGTGCATGCTCTTTAAGGAGAAGACCTCTCCAATTGACGTCACCATTATCTTATTTATAGTTTTTTTTTATCATTTAGGTACGTTCTTTTCATTTTAATATTTATATTATTAATTTGCTTGATAAAAAAAACATATATTATAGGAATTTAGTATATGTATGTAAAAATACAAGTTTCACTTATCGTAATGAATTAATTCAGGCAATAATTAATTTAGATGTCTGGTAATGTAGCCAATGTTGTTCATAATTTTATTTTATTTTTTTTTAATTATTAAGCAAGCGGTACCCGAACAACCACTTATCTCAATATGAGATAGATTATAAAAAAAAACTAATAATCGGGGCATCTTTATCAATATTTTATGTATAAAAAAACGCTACTTAATAAGAATAGACTTAATAAGAATGAACTGTGACCGAGAGATATCTATATTTGAGAATCTATGTCACTATCAAAAAACCTAAGCAAAAGGTTTTATTTTAGGTAAACGATTGACACAATCCACTTAAGGACAAGTGGTCTTAGCACAATTATCTATAATATGATAATAGACGCTACAATTGTTTAACACAAAGCCACTAATACAATCATATATAAATATATTTATAGATACTTTGTTTACACATATAATTTTACTATAACATTTTTTGGCGGTTTCATTTGTGTTTTTAAGGCATTTTTAGGGTTCCATATCTCAAAAGAAAAACAGAACTCTTATAGAATTACTTTGCTATCCGTCTATCCGTCTTTCAAGATACTTCTTTCAAAATCTCATATTTTAGAAGAAGGGTAAGATCAAAAAAAGGGTCATTAAGGGCATATCAAGCTGAAATTAATATTGAAATTTCAGGTATACGGTTTCTTGGAGCATAGAAAAAAATTATCTTAAGTCAACGCAAACAAAAGATACAAGCGCAAATGCAATACTTTTGCTGTATTTACTTTAATACAAATAAAAAAAATAGAAATTTATAAAAATACAGTACAAACTTGTGTAGCTATGTTTGTAGTGCATTTCATATAAGATGAGTACGTGAGATACGCACTCATCAGTCGAATAGACAAAATATTTTAAATTTATGTTTTTATATTTCCCTAAATTATTTATTCGGTTCGTTTTTACACATACAGAGACACTTTTTTTACTGATTTATTTAAAGTATAGATAAAAGAAGACTATTTTATTTAATTTCCCCAATTTGGCAAGCATAAGAAAAAACTCAAAGTTGAGTTCTGTAATCCAACATTCAGGAACGGTTTCACCGATTACAAATAAAGTTCCAGATAGTAATCTAATAATTAATTATATCTTAAAGATAAAGAATAAAAATACAAATTAGCTCTCCTTATATTTTCAAGAATAATTTTCTCATCAATGAACGATAATAGTAGATAACAATTCAGTACGATTTGTTACATTTTTAAATTACAAATAAGTATGTGACCAATGTGTATCTACTAGATATTGCTATTCGACATCTGTGAAACCAAAAATTACCTATAGCTTGTCTGGCAGATAAGGCTATTCGGGACTTTATCAGTTATGAAACTGGCCCTCAATGTTGTAAAGGCAACTGAAAATGAGTGAAGCTGCTAGTATATAAGGTATTGAAAAAAAATAAAAAAGGCAAAGCACCTACGGAATAAAGGTAGACTTTATGTTATGATATTTTATATCAACAATAATGTATGGCGTAGGTAACTTTTAATGTAATAGAATAAACGAGGAAATATTGTGCATTAATAATAAATATCCTTATTTGTAACGACTGCTATTCCTATTTACATATTATAACTAAGTAATGAGTAAATAATAACACAGTATTTGAGTACTATAAATTAAATGAAATTGTTTATTTTCACTAATATACAATATATATATGCAAAATATATGTACAAAATAATAAAATATAAATTAAAATATGAATATACAAATGATATATAATATTAAAACAATTGAAGTTTTGCAATCGAGATAATATAATCTAATAATATCATGACCTATGCTTATAACTATCTTATCTGAGTACTTATAAAGAAACATTTAAATACATTCTATTAGTTGATGGCTGTTTTCCTGATCTATTAATATCATGTCCTTTTGGTATGCGAGGGGCGTCGGAAAATCAAGATGACTACGATATCTTTGTAGTGTGATACGGAACCTGTGATACGGAATACCTATTCTATCTTAGCTTTTTTTCACATACATCTTCAACATTTTGCATAATAAATAGAAATAATATCGTGAGGAGATGTTAATAGCTCAGTAGTTAGTAAGAGCTGAGGCCAGTCGTGGCGCAGGGGTACAAGTGTGTGACTGTAAGCGTGACTAATTGTGGGTTACATCTTCACTCGCGGAAATGAAATATTTATTTAAATTTATATTTTCATTTCTTAGCTTTGGTATCCAGGCGAAGTGCGGCGTTAAGTTCCGCGTCCTCACCGCTCCAACACGCTATGCTTCCAGATTTCACAGAAAGTGGAGGAGGAACGGAGTGTCTTAACACTAAATCCCACTGCCTACCCGCCTGTGTGCGTTATAGCGTTAAGCTGATTTTTTATTTTAACTTTAATCATCGCATTACATTTTTAACAAATTTTCTTCATCTAAATCACATTCATATAAATTTTTGACATAAAATCACAAAAAAAGATATGATAATAAAAAGTCTTAGATTATATGATATGATATCTGTACAATATCAGGGGAAATAATATTTATGTGAGTCGCATGCTCTACGATATTGGCTTGTTGGTAACATGTGTAAAAAAAAATGTAGATTGCGTGTTGTGTTCCAAAACTGTGGTCGTTCTACATGAATCATATTTTGTAACACCTATATAGGTATATATAGGGTGTAGGAAGTTTTTGGCATTTGCCCAACAGAAGCACAGCTATGATTTTTCGGATTTTCCAATATTTTTTTTTTGATTTTGAACATTTATAGTATATTGTGAAGTTTGACTATTTGAGTTTCAAAGGTAAAAATATTTTTTTCAATATTTTTATTAATTTAAATAGATATTCGGTTACAATTAATACAAAAAGCGTTACTTTCTTCAACTTGAACCCCACAAAATGTTAAACGTAATTAAGTTTAAGATATTCGTGTCAGGATTACTACAGCCCTTTGCGGCGTTGAGTTCTGCCACTCAACACGCAATGCCTCCACAATTCGGCAAAAAGTGGGGAACGGAGTGTGTTAACAGTAGGTTCCTTCTGCCTAATCTGCTGTGTGCGGGATACAGCGTGAAGCTGATAAAAAAATAAGATACTACAGCTTACAATTCACGTATATACATTAAGATTTTCAAATGTATATTATATAGTTTCATACACTATAGGTACGTCTGTATGTCCTTAGCAATGCACTATGCTGTAACTATTAGGCAGTACTTCAAATAATCAAACAAATTTCCCAGCGGATGCTCCGTATAGAGCGCCGGCTCATCTTAGGGAATTGATTCTATACATAAACTCAGCTGTATCTACTATACAGAATACTTTAGTTAGCTATCTTCAATATAACTAAGTAAAAACAGCTTAAAATCTTTTTATTAAAAGAAAGCGCGTCAGATATTTTTCTTTTTCAGCTTCACTCTATAGCTCATATGTAGCAGGGAGGGTAAGCCTACCTAAACCTAGTGTTAAGACACTCCGTTCCCCATTATCCAAGGAATTCTGGATTCATTGCGTGGTGACTGACGGAAATCTGAGTGATGAAAAGAGATTATTAAATATTTAATTTCCTCGAGCGAGAATCGAACTCAACCTGTCGCATTTACAGTCACACGCGTGTGCCGCTGCGCCACGACTGGCCTCCGATTAAAAATATGTTTTTATATAGTTTATTGATACAAATGCAGGCAGTACGTCAATGATGTTTATCAAATGTAAGATTTAATCAGTAAGTACCTACAGTAAACATTTATTGACGTGCGATGCACGCACTATTCGCGACGCCATATCATTTGACAAGTAAAGAAAAGTACATATTAGCGAGTAAATAAATCAACACGACATCATGCACTGATTTTGCTTATATATATTTTTTTATTGTTTGTAATAGCATCATTTTTTTAAAATAATTTTAGCAGTATCATATACCTATTTGATACTGCTAAAATTATCGTAGTCGGTGTCGTACCGTTTTTAGGTATATTTGTAGATAAATTTAATACTCGATCATGTCGTAGAATAGAAGGTCGGAATATTTTATTGATAAGGACCTACTCAAGTACCTACATCTAAACATTCTTATATTTTTTTGTAGAGTCACGCTGTATGCCGCACACAGCAGGGTAGACAGAGAGAAACTACTGTTAAGACACTCGGTTCCTCATTTGCCGCCGAATTCTCGAGATATTGCGTATTGAGTGACGGAACTCAACGCCGCACTTTGCCCCCACACCAAAATGAACAAAAGAAAATATTAAATATTTCATATCCTAGAGTGAGAAGCGAACCCACCACCTGTCGTATTTACAGTCACACTTCGTGCCCTTGAACCACGACTGGCCTCACTTATCATCTTAATACAAATAACTTTCTCTCTAGCCGGTACCAAATAAAGTCAAATCTTAAAATAGATTAGGTATCTATTATTGTTTATGTATAGCCTTAATGATAATGGAAAATTTTGTCTGTATTTAGGCATTTGATAAACTTGCGGAATTTTTTTCATCTCTACTACATAATAAGTTTATTTTTTAGCTTCACGCTGTATCCCCGCACAAAGCAGGGTAGAGAGGGAACCTCGTGTTAAGACACTCTGTTTTCCATTTTCCGCCAATTTCTAGACGCATTACGTGTTAAGTGGCGGAACTCAACGCCGCACTCTGCGTTGACACTAGAATGAAAACATGGAAAAATATATTGAAATAAATATTTCAATTCTTTTAGTGGGTATTGAACCAACAACCAATTGCATTCACATTCTCACTTTATGCCCCTGCGCCACAACTGGCCTCTTATTGACGAAAACTATACCTATATTATTTCAATGCGAATTAATTCGTGCGTTTTTGTCAGTACGATATTTATTCTTATTACTTCTCTCACTTCTTCAGCGTATTCTTATTATATACTATTTCTAAGAAGCATTAATCATAACTACATGTTACAACAATATCAAAAAAAATCTAGATAACAGGCCATATATGGACATAAGTAATTTTTATTTATCAAAGACAAAGAAATGAAAATGCGGTGGCGGATGTGCGGCGGTTGTCGGTTGGCCCGCAACTCCGCATACCTAATGACACCGCGCGAGACCTGGAGACCCTCGCGTACGTGACCAGCCGGCACTCTGAAATCTTCAGAAATATGAACGTTTCAGCGGGCGAGCCACTTCGCTATTCCGGACGGAAACGCTTTAGAAACCTCTTGGTATGTCGTAATTTGACTGCCGAAGTAAGTTAAGAATTAAATGTGTATATATCCTGGTAATCATCGTATTGCTTTAAAAAAAATATCAGTTTTTTAATAATTATATGTCATTTAATAAAATGACATATGTATGTATTTCTAAGCAGATTGACGCACGAATATGTTCTTATATTTTTTTCTTTTTTATCATAATAGTTATGTAAAAATAGAAGTTTATGTTATTGCTTTATAACAAATGTTATTTTAAGATATATTGATATTAATAAACATAAACTATAATTTACGTAAATAACCTAGCTCGAGTACTTTAAGAAACAAATAATTTTTATTTTCGCAAATCAACTGATATACCTACCTAGTTTAATAAATCTTAATTTATAAATATTTTATATATATTATGCTTTTACTTATCAACTTTAGGTTTACTATTATTTCTAGATTTTCCTTCTCGCTTTTCACGATCATGAAGAATTCCATTTTTAAATTTCGGGAACAAACACCATGATTAGGTAGTGATGGTGGGTACCCTTTGGGTATATGTGTTCTGTGATGGTGGTAATGGTGGCCGATTAGGTAGTGATGGTGGCACTTTGCCAATATTGTGCTTAATAATAAAAAATAAATTATAATAGATAAGTAAGAAAAACAGTTTCAAATTAACGATCGCTTAAACTACATATGCATATAAATTAAGAATAACTTAGATAGCTAAACATACCTTATCTTCTCTCCTTGTTTTTAAATTAAAAAAAAATACAATTATTAAACATAATATATTATTTCAACAAGAAATTTAAATAGTAGTGTAATTTAGTCCTATTAAAATATAATATTAAGCACATGACATAAACTTATCTACATTATTGTAAAAATACCTTAAATAGAGAATATAGGTAAAAAGTTATCTCAAGATAAAACAGCCACTATCGACTTTATTACAGTGCATGGCCCGCACGTGCTTTCTTATCTTGAGATGATGTGTAAAGGGGCCGAAAGTGTAGTAAGAACTTAAGTACCTAAGTCGTTTACTAACACTAACATCAAATACACCTATATATTTTTGTTTATATTATGTAATACTAAGATAGCTGAGTTCGAAAAAAATATTAGCAGTAGCGTCGCTCATTATGGCTTAAACCTTGCACATGTTAAGCTTTCCTCGATATTAGTGAAAATGGCTAATGTAACCTCATGAGGCTGGGCGTCGCGCAGAGGTACAAAGTGTGACTGTAACGTGACTGGTTGTGGGTTCGATTCTGGTGTCAAGACAAAGCGCGGCGTTGAGTTCCGCCACTCAGCACGCAATACCTCCAGAATTCAGCGGAAAGTGGGGAACGGAATGTCCTATACCATATGTTCCCTCTGCCTACCCTGCTGTGTGCGGGATACAGTGTGAAACTGATACTTATGTATAAATTCACTTAGCTGTAGACACAACGATTGGTAATCACTTAGTGTGGGTTCGATGTCCACGTAGGAAATGATTTTATTTTAATTTTCCAGCGCTGTATTGATAATTCTGAAATACAACCACCGTAACCCGGCCGACCGACCTGCTTGTATCTCTATATTCCAAAAAGGTATATACTAAAACTTACTCTTATCGTTTTTTTGCAACAATTTAGTGACTGGCCAGTATTATGGCAAACAAAGGTCTTCGGAGAGGCTTGTCACTGAACAAAGCATTTTGAATATGTTGTAATTAACAATGAAGCCTCTTGTAAGCTTGAAGTTAAAACCACTGCAAGCAGATAGATCGAGATCATACACATTACGGAAGTGGTCTATAATTCATAAAAGAAAATCTGACAGTATCCGTGATCGTGACAAAAATTCCGCCTCTTTTCCTCTTATTCTAGTAGGTGATCTCTGCCAACACTACTACGCAAGTAAATAACAGGTAAGGTTGATGAACACACATTGGTGTTCAATATTTATTATTATATATACATATTGAGGCCGGTCGTGGCGCAGCGGCACGAGGTGTGACTGCAAAACCGACTGGTTGTGGTTTCGATCCGCACTCGAGGAGATGAAATATTTACTTAAATTTATATTTCCATTTCTTCGCCCTGGTGTCGAGCACAAGCGCGGCGTTTAGTTCTCCACTCAACACGCAATGCCTCCAGAATTCTTCAGAAAGTTGGGAACGGAGTGTCTTACCCCTAGGTTCCCTCTGCCTACCCTGCAGTGTGCGATATACAGCGTGAAGTTGATTTATTATTTATTTATTTTCTCCTCAAAGCAAAAAAAAAGTTTCATGATTCATCCTGCCTGCAGGCAGGAAACACGTTAGTGAGCTCTGCACTCTTCGCTATACTTCTCAATTCTATCCATTTTATGTTGCGTATTCAATATCGGCATAGTTTTATAAAGCTCGACCGGTAAAAATCAAATTACCTGTATAAAATAAAACCAACTAATTATTTCAAGAATATCTAATTAAAAAATGTTACAACAAAAACAGCTTTGAAGTAATAAGTTAATATTCTTAATAATGAGGGGAGTGGTGGCGCCGGGTCACAAGCGTGACAGGTTGTGGGTTCGATACCCACTCGACGAAATAAATTAAATGCTATATTACTACTCTACTCTCTCCGGTGACGACGCAAAGCGTGGCGTTGTGTTCCGCCACTCAATGTCTCCAGAATTCGACGGCAAATAGGGAGTGGAGTGTATTAACACTAGGTTCCCAGGTTCCCTCTGCCTACTCTACTATGTGTAGTCACAAGTAACGACTATAACTTATAAAGGTAAAATATAAGACTCAGATTTTAGAAGTAGGTACAATTCACGAGGCTTAAGCTGAGTTTTGCATATATTTACACCTATACTATAGGAGGACACTCACACATATGCAAAGTTCAGCTTACACCTCGCGGACTGTAGTTATGTAACGTATAAATGGATAAGTTTAAAAAGGAAATAAAACACTATTTTCTTAAATATAGAATAAGTATATTGAATAATTAAATAATGTTACTTCAAATATTTTGCCAAAAAAGACTTAGGTGTATCAGTAAAAGTAATCATTAAAATTATCTAGAGGTCAAAATATTTAGTTTGAGTAAAAACATACAGTAAACGTGGAAAGATATTGATATAGACAAATAGGAAATATACCAAACTTTTTATAAACACACGTTGTAGTCTCGCATGCAACAGCAGGCCATCCGACACGATCTTGTCATCACAAAGTATTGAGAATGAGAAAAAATTGCATGAAACGCGACAACATGCGTGATAGGAGTTGAGGCCAGTGTTGCCAAACGTAAATAGCGTCTTGTCGTAAACTTATTGCACAGAGGTTTCGCTTGTACCTACACGTTAAGCCGACACAACCGCTACGAGCGTTGGCAACACCGGCTGAAACGATCGAACCAGAAATAGTGCGTAACAGTCTATAGTTTTACTAATAATCATAACTTCATAATTACAACCATTTACGACAACGGAGCACTAGTGCTTATAATAATTATATAAAATGTATGGGCACTCCTATATATTTATATAGGCAGGATGTCGTCAAACAAGCATGATTTGATTTTTTAACTAAATGAGACATTGAGGCGTTCGTTGTTTGTGGACATCCTGGTGATTGTAAATTAAGACTCTACTATTTGAACCCCTTAAGGAATAAAAACGTATCATTGAAATTAACCAAAACACACAATGTGATAAAAAATAATTTATAAAATAAATTACATGGCAATTCTAAAGTGTTGCTGCAAAAAAAATCTTTCAAGTTCTAATATTTTACAGATTCGATTTTATTCCGATAAAGAGTACATCTTGACTATTTCGCATAGCGATCTTCTCAGTCTTTTGTCCAGCGGAAATGACATGGAGGCGAGCAGTTTAAACTAATTTAATATAGCGGATTGTGACGGAACATTATATACTAATATTTTCAACGGGTGGCCAAGTAGTAGATATTATCAATAATTTTAACCAAGATAATTTTCCTAACGAACAGTTGTTTTTGTTCGCTGCACCTCTATGTCGATTGCGTATGGATATAAATATGGACGATACAATACTATATATAAATATATACGTACACTAATAAGTAGCCATTTCAATCGAATTGGTTACACATTTAATAGGCGGACAACACACTTCACAAAGTGTATAATTAAACTACAATCCAGATGTATAAAATTATGCATCATCGATAAGTATATTTTGATATATTGTAATACTTTTTGACTGTGATGTGACGTAGATTTGTTTCTTAATACCATTATGCACTCTGTATAGTTCTCTAGGTCGACTAGATATTTTATACACCTGGGTGATGACTATGTAACCAGAGAAGTAGTGCTTTTTTTTTCTTTCTTGTATCTAAATTATCATATTATAAAAACGAGAGAGGCCCATGTTTGTATCCACAAAATCTTTAAGACATACAATTTTTTATAACACATTTTTACAATCGGAATTATTTTTAGAACAATTTAGGCACTCAAGAAAATGTGTGAGCAGCTTAAATATTTGAAAAAAAAAAAACATATTAAGATGTATTGTAAAGACTATTATCGCTCAAGCTTTTGGATATGAAAACAACGATTAGCTGTTACACAAAATAAAATTATAATTGTATACGGTATTATTCTGCATACTGATAAGAAACTGAGTGTTAACGTAACCAAAAACGTAGCTAGTGTAGTGGCAGAAGATCAACTGAT
The DNA here is from genome assembly GCA_013421005.1 of Heliconius erato x Heliconius himera. Taxonomy (NCBI): domain Eukaryota; kingdom Metazoa; phylum Arthropoda; class Insecta; order Lepidoptera; family Nymphalidae; genus Heliconius; species Heliconius erato x Heliconius himera. Next base: position 19,680 of record JAATLQ010012728.1, on the reverse strand, counting down.
ATGTAAAATATCAACTTTCTGCAAAAAAACTGTCACAACAGTTCACAATCGCGCTAAAACTGGGCGAATTATACCTATGACATGCATTAAATGTCTAATTAAAATATGCTCCGCACTAACGTCTTACAATTACGAAACTACCATATATTCTATATTTTTTTTATATTATATTATAGTGTAAAAATAGTTTTTGAGACAAAATTTACTTCAAGCATTTTCCATGCCGGAGTGAAAGGATGCTGTAAAGGTACCAGAAAATGTTAATAATGCCCGTCGAGCGCAATATTACTAATGTATACAATTCAGAAATATTCAAATATAAATATATGACAAAATTATGCTTCATTATCTTATGTAGGATGAGAAATCACTGTCGCAACTAATGTACAGATTCGCAAAATAATCATGGACGGCAAGTTGTTGTGAAGTATTTATTTATTTTTGTGTGTTTCATTCAAATTGCATCTAACACTATAATAGAAAGGTTTTCAATTTGTTTTATATTGTTTTATACGCTACATCCTTATTTTATTAAAACTTTTACTAATGTGTAGTTTATTAGAAACTCAAAAAGCATTATTAACGAATCGGTAACGAAAACTAAAACCCGGTATCGGTAAGTACACTATTATCGTTTACAAGGAATCTCTATAAGAATTTTATATCAAACATTTATGTTCGAATAGAAGGCCGAATCCAAGGATCGCGACGGCGATCCGTTGAATGTTTGCAAACGTGAATTTATACTAACTAGCATTCTAAAATTTACTAACTACTGAATGTAAAGGACATCCACGCTTAATGAATTCACAAACATCTAATTAATAAAAAATATTGAACCTAAACTATACGACGCCGGCCGGCAACAAACCCAATCATTTCTACTAAGTGTCGAAATACTAAGCGATACTAGCGAAAGCAATTACGATACAACAAATAATTACATTTCTAATCACAGGCCTTTATCTGACTCTGTTTTTCGTGACAATATGTAAAGTACTATATACCTTTACAATATTTAAAATATTGGTAATAAACATTCATAATTTTAGATAGTCACGTGTTATTTTTATTTTCAATCAAAAGTTATCTGTATTGTGAACTAAATTTTTTTATAAAAATTCAGTCAGTTTATAGAATATTGATATTGGGGCCAAATTTTAGAATTACGAAACATGTGACGTATTATAGGTAGTTAGTGCTCAATACTTAACATATAGCCAAATTTCACACACCTCGAGCATCAATATTAAATATTACTTTGTTCACTCACATCAACTACTTCGGATAATAATATGAAAAAATTCTAGACAATTATAATTTATTCTATATTAGCATAAAAAATGCAATATATCTCTTCTTATGTGTCAAAAAATGTTTTTAAAAATAGTAGTACATTAAGTGTAACCACTAATACAATTAATACAATGATATTATTTAATATTGCTTTTGGCGGTAGAAGATCTAAAAATGTTTTGTAGATCTTCAACGATCGTCTTATAATTACATGTATGTATCTAAATACATCAAAATCTACATAGATTCAATATAAGTGATGGAAATATATTGAAATGACACAATCATTTGTTGCCGGCGCTCTCCTAATATTTTTTTTCATATAATATTTTAAAGGCTCTCAAGTTGCTACTTTGCATTACGATAATATAATAATACACATTATAACTCTTGAGAACATAGTCGTATCTGAATTCGAAAAGTTTTTTGGCCGTCATAATTAATAAGATACTGAAGATTAATAAGATAAGGAAGATTTTTAAAAAAAATAATGAACCATATAGGTTTTAATAGAAATCTGAAATAGAAACATATATAAGGCATTCCGATTTAAAAAAAAGTGTTTTCTCGTTCAGATACGAATATGTTCTATCCATCCACATTATAATATAAAAATGTTGTAAATAAAGTTACTCTAGCTAATCCAACGAACGTCACGTGTATTTCCGCAACTCCTTACTAATTAAACATCCATGAAACGGCAAATTTCGACAAGATTATATCAAAAATAGTGAATCGACGGTTGTCATCTACAATCTGTCTAATAAATCTGTAGTCTAACGACTATTTTAGGTCACTTGAAACGTCTTAGCCAATCGATATAAAATGGACTATGGTAAATTTTGAATTTCACGCGGCGGCAATACCGCGAGTCCCAGACGTGGGACAAAATTGTATAAAATACTATACAATATATTGACAATTTAAAAAACATACCAAACTACTACAAAAAAGGGAATCCGCGTTACAACATAAAACATATCGTAAGCAAATATGAAACTCATCATACACGTATACGTTACTTTATAACGAAACGAAATTAAGCTACTTTTTGCTAAATATATATATGATATTTAAAATAAATCTAAATTAATTTAAGTTCAAAAATACTACTTTTAAAAAAATGTGAACATTTGTTACGATGTTTCACGCAATTTTTTTTGATGCAAAACAGGGGACCCTTTGTGCCTTATAGGTATTAAATTTTCACATTAAAATTATTACGTGTAACAAAGTACCTCCTGTTCACGTTTAAGATCAGTCGGGAAAAAAAATAAATAATAATAAGTTTAAAATGCGAACACAACAAGCAAAAATATAGTTTAAAAGCTCTAATGTATCGGAGATCTAAAGTAAATTAACTACTAAGACTTTGCATTAAATTATTTTTTTTTAACCTCACAATTTACTTTATTGTAATTCGTTTGATCGTTGTTTATTTTTTTACAAGGGAATCTTATTATAAATAACATTCGATCGTAAAATATAGTCTCCATAAGTTTAAAAATTCTTTAATGAATTGATCACTATTTTCAAATTAAAATTATAAAATTTTATTCATAAATTAATAATAAAGGAAGATATCGATTAACATTTAGTTTATATAGATATATAAGTTTCCAATACTTCTCGAGATCTTAAACAATGAGGTATTAAAATGCATAAGTCTTATATGAAAAAAAAAAAAACAATATTAAAAACGGAGTAGCCAACTCCAGAGTCTAACCGATGAGTTCCAAAAGCTGACTAGTTAAGTATCAACGCGTACCGAAGAATGCGGAAATAATCTAAAAACTTATTTTGTGCTATTTTAAACATTACACGAATCTGAATATTAAATCTAAATTAAACACTGATATTAAATACATATTAGTAGAATTAAGCATAGCGAGCGTTAAACCATGACGAAATGTTGCGAGCTCCCTTATGAAGAACAATTTCTATTGAGCTAAGTATTTTAGCTTCACGCTGTATCCCGCATATAGGCAGGCAGGCGGAGCAAACTTAGAGTTAGGACACTCCATTTCCCGCGAATTTTTGAAATTTAGACAGAGTATTGTGTGGCGAAGATGGACGCCGCACTTTGTTTTTTTTTACCAGAGCGAGGAAATGAAAATACCTCATTCCCCCGAGTGGGAATCGAACCCGCAACCGTCGCGTTTACAGTCAGACGCACTGTTCCACTGCGCCACGACGGCTTCAAAGTAATTTAGTTACAACGAAACCTCAAACTACGTAATACACAACCTTAAAATGAGCTTTATTGTTAGTTAAATATGTAAAAAGGAAGATCATAACAAAGTTTTAATTAAGTAACTCGGTAATATTCAAATATAACCAGTTTCTAGTAAATTCTTAATAATTAACAAGAAATCTAACACTATTTAAAATTAATTACAATAACTGTTTGAATGACTATTAATAACCACAGAAAAGTGTTAATTTGAGTAAGTACTATAGTAAAAGTTTATTGGAAAGGGCCTCGTACGCCGCGATGTCCCGGAGCTAGCAACATTTTTTGTGGATATTTTTTCAATTCAATCTTTATTTATTTGAGATCGACGTTTTAATTCGAGTAAAACTAACAGAGGTATTTTAAAGATGTCTCAATATTTGTAATTTAAGCCTGGATGCCGTGATTCAAATATAAAACAATTGACTAATAATAAATAAAATTATCATATTTCATTCAAATAATAAAATAAGTTTTAGATAAAGTGAACAGTATCACTATATAGATGAATATAACCAACTATTGACAGTAAATATTCTTTAAACTAGATTTATATTATTGTTTAGAATTATACATATCGATTTCAATAAATTTACAACAATTCTTCAATTTCAATCATATATATATATAGCGTTCAGACGTAAATTACAAATAATTTTAATATTACAATAAATTGAAAATAGAAATACATGTACCAACGTAAATTCGAACCAAAACATTCCAATTATTAAATCGTCATAGTCATTAAGTATACACGGTTATAAAATAGAATAATATAAATAAGTTAAAATTTATTAACATTTAAAAAAATTATGACATATTTTTCTATTTAATGACTTCAACAATGTAATAATAGAAGAAATAATTTACAAATTTGTGAGTAGTAAGATATAAAGAGACACAGACATGAAATCACAATTACTTGTATAAATTTATTTTAGGATACGGTGGACGCAATTAAACAGAAGCTAATACGAAAATTAATATATATATCATTCACTAAAATTATTACTAGATAACAGTTTTTAAAGTTTACATAGTAACTGGAATTTCGTTGTCTGCATACAATATCGGAATAGACATTGAATTATTAAAATCTTTTTAACATTTTTAAAGTGTTAATCCACATTTAGGAAAGAAAAATACTTATTTAGAAAACGTATAAAATTTTAATAACTTTAAAATTAATTATTTTTTATACGTTAATTAAAATTTTATTAAATTTCCAGGAGGCGCGGGTTGGAGCCCCGCTACGTTCAAATTTTTATACGTTTTCTAAATAAGTATTTTTACTTAAAATCTGTTTAAAATCTCAAGTGACTTCCTTATTACTCAAAAATAATATTACAAATTATAATCCGACGTCTTGTAAAATCCGTAAACCATGAAAAGTTGGCATCCAAAAAAAATCTATGAATTATCAATAAATAAATAACCAAATTAGACCAAATATATAATGTATGATAAATATATGTATATATAAATAAAACAGGGGTGTGGGGGCGGTTAGAGGGGGTGTAGCGAGCGGCAGCGCGGACAGCGCGGCCAGCGGCGTGAGTGCGACAGTTTGCGCGCGGCGCACCGCATCCTACAAACTATCGGCTGCCGGCGTCATTTGCCGTTCGTCTGCAGCGCGGCGTTCAGCTGCGTCCACAGGTCCTTCTTGCAGGATTTCGATCTAGGCGACACAATATATTGTATATTAGGATCACTTCAAATAAAAACATTGATTTATTTTATCGCCGTAGTAATAAAACACATTATGATAAACCCTTGTAATAGGCATTAATTACCTCACAGGGTTTCTTTAAACGTCTTAGTACAACGGCTATAGTTGTTAATAGTGTTGGGCGTTACTGTTATATTTTTATAATGCATTATATTATATTTTTTTAACTGTTCAAGAAGTTCAGACTAATATTTTTATTATTAGTTATTTTAATGTAAATAATATTTGGCCTTTCTGCCATAGAGTTAAAGCTCATATTTGTGCGAGGTTATACGATGTGAAGTTCGCCATCATTATTTTATTTGACCTTGGCTGAACTCGATGTAGGCCGAACAATTACTAAATATTTCCGATCATTACCGAACCGAGGCGCCACATGCTATTTTCGTAGCAGATAATGAATATTATAAATAACAGTCAGTGTTGAAAATAAATAATGATTAGAACATTAGACAATTATAATTAATTATATTGTCTGTTGTTTGTTATAACGCCTAACTTTAGTTGTTAATATTACGATATGGTTACAGACCTGCGTAAAGAGGCGAGCCACTCCTTAAATTGTGTGTTGCCTTCTGGCGTGAGTTGGAATGCTGTCCGCGCCGAAAGCACGATGCCCACGAACTCTTCGTATTCAACTGACGTTAGGTGATACAATTTCTGATGTATACACTGGATGTACCTATTTAAAAACAATTTGAAAATAGTTAATTAATGTAACCATAAATTTCCTTTCTTAAAATTAAATCTTTACATTTGAACAACACAACTATATTCTCTAAAAAAACCACCTTTTAACATTATTTCAAGGCAATATTTTTTCACACTTCACACTGCTTCACACATCTTGCATATAACAAAGTAGTAAACAATAGGAATCTGGTTTTAAAAAAAATATCATTCGTCACTTTCCGCCTAATTTCCTAGACATGGCAGGTTAAATGGCAGAACTTAACGCCGCGCTTAAATTAATAATTTAAAAACTATACAACACTCACATTTGCTGGCACTTGTGCACCAAAGGCGCTAGTGTGCCCCGTAAATGCTGCATAACTAGATGATGAGGACCGCCGCGGGCCAACCAGTGAGCGGACTCCACGCACAGCTCATACAGCACGAAGGGAGATACCACCGAGTTGACCGCGCACACGCAGAACTGATGTAGATACTGTGCGCCTAGACGCTTCGAAATGCGCAGGAGCCATTTCACGTGCTCGCCGTATGGAGGATTTCTGGAATTTGGGGTTTTTTAGGTTCATCTTTATTCCACATATAGCAGTATAGGCAGAGAGAACTTCATTTTAAGACATTCAGGTGTCCACGCTCGTCACAATGATGAGAGTGGCGGAGCTAAACATCGCGCTTTCGCGCTAGAGTAAACTGTAACTGCAAATATATTATTGCAGATCATTTTGATCCATTCGGTATTTTCATAAAGAAATTAGCGTTTTCAACCATACCAACGCTTTATAGTAATAATATAGGTAAAATATAATAACAATAAATGATATAGGTATTTTAAAAATATAGATATCGGTAGATGGATAGTATAGATAAATCATTTGTTATCTAAATTAATAAATACAACTTTTTTTAATAACGTTATTGTAGCGGTGTTTACCTTCCAAATTTATTCTGTGGACGATCATCATGAACACGTCGCGCTTGCGTCTCTAATGCAAGCATCCCAACACGATACGCCGCTAACAGTCTTCTAAGTTGAGCTTGGGGTAATGCCGGTGGTCCGCCATTCGCTCCCACCGTACTCACTGCACCCACCCCGCTCACTGCGTTGACGGTACCCACTGTACCTATTGTACCCATATTACCCATTGTACTCATCGTCCCAACGTTCCCCACTGTGCCCATAGTGCCGACAGTGCCTATAGTTCCCACCGCGCCTACAGCACCCATCGCACTCACAGTACCCATTGCACTCATTGTACCCACGGTGCCAATAGTAGCAACTGTCCCCACTGCGTTCACCCCCGCCACGTTCACGGCGCTAACCCCCGGCTGAGGCACGGGGTGGTTGGCGGGCAGTGGCGGCGGTATTGGGGCAGGATGCTGTTGAAACACAACGTTTTCCTGTGGAGACAGAGACAGCTTACGTTATATAATCACGTAATCGTGTCATTTTTCTATAATGTAATGAACTGAGTAAACGAATGAAACAAAAAGTAAAGTACATTGTGTCTGTTCATTGAATATATACCCAAAAACAATTGTGTATCTATGATTTTAATAAATTTTGTTTGTCTTGTTAGAACATCACCTTTGAAACTAGTGGACGTATTTGAATGAAACTTTTTATTGTATAGCAATAAGGCTTGGAGTGAGAATGTAGACTATAATCGATTTTGAAGACGGTATCTGATATAGAACGCATTTTGGCAATGATTTTGGCTAAACTATAAGAAATAATGAAGTACAATATAAGAAATAATAACGTGACAGGAATTTTTCTTTGACAAATGAAAATTAAAGATCTGGACAATTTAATGAAGAATCATAACAGCCAAGCTAAATTATAAGAAATAATAAAACGATGATTTAACAAAAGTTATTCAGTTCTTCAGTATATTGTTAATTGACAAATAAAAAGTATTGAAAATTGAGGCCATCACGGTGCAGTGGTACAACGTTTGATTGTCATTGCAAATTGCAAAAAGATCCATGTCGACTCAGGGGCAAAATATATTTAATTCGTTTTTATTACTCTGCTCTGGTAAGTCAAAGTGCGACAATACTGCAGTGTCTTGGAATTTGGGTGGAAAGCGGTAGTGTCTTGAAACACCATTCCCTTTTCCTATCTCCTTTAAGGAGAAAGAGATACGGTAAAGTTCTCGAAATCACGAAACAAAACAAATTCTGTTACTTGACATAGGTTCTGTTATATTTGAAATTCTTTAGTATATATTCATGGACTAAACCATCATATTCTGAACTTAAATGCTTCATACCCCGCCTTTGGCTCAAATTTGAAAACCGCTAAATGACAAACTAAACGTTGGACTTAGCCTTACCAAAGTAAGAAAATAAAAAAAAATTGTCAAGTGGGGAACAAACTAAAAACCATCATATTTGTGACTGACTAGACGGTCTTAATCAATAACATACATATTATATCGATAAGTTTACCGTTTATATTATGATATAAAAAAAAAACACAAAATAATACTTACATTAACCGCTATTGGCTGAGGGTGCGCCGCATGAGTCTGTATAGTCGCGTGGGTGACGTGTTGCGCAATCGGCACGTGTTGGGGGTGCTGGGGGTGCTGGGGGAGCTGAGGGTGCTGGGGGAGCTGAGGGTGTTGAGGGTGTTGGGGATGTTGAGGGTGCTGTGGGTGTTGGGGATGTTGGGGGTGTGCGTGAGTGGGTGCGACGATACCACGCACGAAGTACGGCTGTAACGCAAACTGTGCTCCTGGATGTGCTGTCGCTGCTGCTCCGAACTGTAAAAAAATGGGTGAAAAACACTTTTATATATTTTTTCCTCTGCTATTATCGTATAGTTTCTTATAAGCGGTCAAGCAGGTTAACGTTGCCCTATTTAATGATTGAAACAACTTTTCAACGGGTATAAAATACTCATATCGTGAATCTCTTTCAAGAAAACACCTGCGGTTGTAGCATCTATGATGATTATGATGATGTATGATGTGATTACGATGATAGATTTTTCAGCATGAATGATTGTACTATTTTCAATTAATTATAAAAGATATGCTAGAAAAGTATTTTAGAAAACTCGAGCATATGTCAGAACACTAAGACGGTTTACAAAAGGCACAGGCTGGCATGGCATGGCATGCAGGCAAAAGGCATGCAAAATGTATGTTAAAATTTTTATATGTTTTCTAAAATATTTTTATTGTCTTTAGTGCAAACTAAGTATAATTATTATATAATACTCACCTGAGGAGGGTGTGTGACTTGCAGCTGGTATATCGGAGGAGGGTATGGGTGGTACGCAAAAGGGTAGGGCAGGGGGTAGGGCAGGGGCACGGCGAGGGGGGGAGGCGCGCGGTACTGTGTCTCCTCCGGCGCCCCTTCGCCCTCCTCACTCGCTTGACGTAAGTACAACTCGTGCCAGTAGCGCGCTACCGTATATAGCACTTCAGGGTATACACCGCCACCTGAATTGAAGTATTATTATTATTTATATATATTTTTGCTGTATTTCGCATGTACTACGGTAAATAGAGAGCCTCGTGAGCCTCGTCAGACACATGCTTCGAATTCGAAGGGAAATGCGGAACGCAAGTGTATTAGCACTAGATACCCAGGATCCCTCTGCCTATCCTGCTATTTGCAGGATATAACGTGAATCTACAAAGAGAAATTTAAAATACGAAGCAGGATTGTGCTTATAGTCCTGAGGTCGCCGTGGACATGTGTGACGCACCCTTGGCGGCCGCCTCCACGGTGAGGCAGGCGCGCTCCAGCATGGCGTCGCTCTGCTCCTTGCACTGCAGCACGGCGCGCTGGATCTCGTTGTAGTTGAGCGCGTGCGCGTGCGGCAGCACGGACAGCGCCAGCTCGGCCGCCGCGCGCACCATGTGCACGTCACAGCCCGACGACGCCTGGGGACAGCGAGCTTATCAGACCACTTAAACGGTTTACAAAAAGAGATTTATTCATCGATTTTACCTTATCTGCAATTCCCGCAGCTTCTGGTGGAGTAAGATGACCTTCCCAGGCGTCAATTAAGAATAATATTGCTGGCGCCCCAATGTCCATTGCTTGACCTGAAAAAAAATTATATAAATTAAAGATAACATTATAAATAGATTGATAAAGTCGGGGGACGTAAGAGTTGAGTTCTGTGTTACTGTGTTGTTTTATGGTATATTTTATTGCACAAATCAACTTTGTAATTTTTTTATTCTATTCTAGAAGCCTAGGTGCATGCAAGTCGCATTATTCTTCACTACGTCTTGATCTTGTGGCCCCACAGTTAAATTGCAATTTGATTTAATTGAACTTGATTTGACAGTCGTGGCGCAGCGGCACGAAGTGTGACTGTAAAATCGACTGGTTGTGGGTTCGATCCCCACACGAGGAGATGAAATATTTACTTAAATTTATATTTCCATTTCTTCGCTCTGGTGTCGAGGCTAAGCGCGGCGTTGAGTTCTGCCACTCAACACGCAACGCCTCCCGAATTCGGCAGAAAGTGGGGAAAGGAGTGTCTTAACACTAAGTTCCCTCTGCCTACCCTGCAGTGTGCGGGATACAACGTGAAGCTGATTTATTTTTTATTTATTTAACTGAAACTTTTGAATTATTTAACCTTAATGATATAGTTTCATTTATTTGCTCCAAGTGATGAAATTTAAAGTCTGTTTGATCCAGAACTTAATTTTTAAGTGAGTTAAGTAAAATGAAATAGTGCTAGAATTAGAATCATGTAACAATCGGAACAGATATTTATCACGTTAGCTTTTCAACTTATTCACACCTGGTACAGATATATGTATATGAAAACTGTATTGTACCTGTGATCCAGCTTACATGTGACGAGTATGTTCGGCTTAACCAGTTCGCGCTGACACAATTGTGTAATCCTAACGCGTAGAGACCCAGTTGGAAAGCAGCCATATGCAAACCTCTGAAAACATAAAAGTAAGAAATTTGAAATTATTTTATTCGTTTCGCTTCTAGTTTAGTCGAGGTCGTCGTGTGGCACAGTGGCAACAATGAAACAGTCCTCTGTCATCAATCTTCATACATCCTTCAGGAGTCCTGAGATCTAACTTCTAACGCCTTTCTTCCTCTCACTTTATAAAATGTTTTTGCAATTTAAGAACGTGCCCAAACCACCTTCACCCTTACTGTTATTTCTTCGCTAGTATCTATCATTCTGTGAATCTCTTCATTGCAGATTTGATCAGCTAAACTGACACAAAATATCATTTCCACCCTTATGCACAATTTTGTTTTAATATTTCCCTATTCTGGTATGACAAGCTCGTTGTCGAGTTTCGCCACCCATTGCATTATATCTAGAATATGGGAGGAAAGAGTATAATGTAGGGTCTTGGCATTATGTTCTCTTCCTACTTACCTATGCGGGCCATGGTGTTCTCTTGCACACGATGTCTGTGTGAAAAGACTTGTACTTGAAGACCCTCCAGCTTTAAACAGTACTGATTTAGCCAATTCGAACATAAAGTGAGCAGATGCTTCCGACGGCTGATTGGGAACCGATGGATATAGACGTTTTCCTTTGTATCTGTAAAAGAACAGTATTGTTATTGCGAAACCAACATATTAACATTGTTGAACGTTCATATACATTTTTATAGATGTCATTTTACAAAATAACGATATTTAGAATAACGAAATTGATTGCCCCACGGCCAAGACTTATTAAAGTCCAAATTAAAAATTCTCAATTGATACTTTAAAAATCTAATTACTCTATACTCAATTTGCAAGTTTTCTGTTTAACAAATGTGCGGTTCTGTTTATTACACAAAAAAAATGTAAGAACATCTACCTTCTTTCAAAAACAATAAACGACTAGAGGAGTATATTTAACCAAACACAGGTGATATTACTTTAAAAATATTGTACAAAACACTACTATTTAAGTTATTTGAAACTAGTATTACTTTTCACATCCAGTGTAGTGTTAAGGTAACTTAAATGTGATTGTATTTTACTAATTTATTATTATTATTGTACACATAGTCTTCAGTTTCTGCTATTGTATATTTTCTAGTCTATAGCGTAACCATTATTGGTAAACTGAATAAAAAATATCAAATGTTATCATTATTACATAATTCCATATTCATACCTTGAATCTTTCAGTCTGGGCAAAGACTGATGCGATTGGTGCGATTGGTGTGATTGGTGAGACTGGTGTGACTGATGAGATTGGTGTGATTGATGCGATTGATGCACTTGATGCGTTTGATGCGTTTGATGCGCTTGATGCGTTTGATGCGATTGATGCGCTTGATGCGTTTGGTGCGTTTGGTGTGTCATATGTATCATAGAGGGCGGAGAAGATCCGCCTTCAGACACTGCCAAACGATCCATTTCCACGACTAAGGGACACGCTGACGCCTGTGAATACATAAATTAGAAATAATATAATCAATACAATATAACAGAATAACTAATCTGCAAATTTATTTATAATAAATAAAATAACAAATGCATAGAAACGTATAGTTATGTAACTGAAAAAGGTCTATACGGGACATATATTTACTAGTAACATTTTTTTTTATTAAATAATAGTAATTAGTTAAGATACTCTTCTTTGCTTTCGGTCTTCTTTAAAGATTACTTAATTTAATTTAAAGATTACTTAATTTAATTTTAAAATTATATACAAGGACATAAAAAAGTGTATTATAATCACATTGTACTTAGTCTTTTTCATAATATATTTCAATGTTGTGTTTATTATGTTGGTAGATCTTATAAATAAATAAAAACTAAATATTGTTTCATGTAATAAGACTAACCGATTGTGGTACTAAAGGTGTAGAAATCTGAGAGTGCGAGGAGTGCGCTTGATGGTTGAACATGGAGGAGTCACTGCGGTAAGCGGACAGTCTCGGGTTGTTCGTGTAGTACATGCTGACCATTGGACCCTTTGTCAACTGGTGGATATCTCGGTCTAGAAGCTAAATAAATTGTAATTGTAAGTTTTCATGCTTTATCTCGTATATAGAATTGTATTCAAGCACTCAACGAGGCGAAACTCAACGTCGTCTTCTTACCAGAGCGAACAAATGAAAATAATCAATTAACCTAAGTAGGCTATGAAACTTTTCGTTGCTTACTTGGTAGCATTTACAGCTATATGCTAGCTAGACCCATGAGTTGGGAACGTCATTGTGGTGACCCACCATGACGTTCCCAACATTCTAATTACAATAGTATTACATTCTTATAATATTATTTCCTGCAATATTTTCCTTCAGAGGTAACCTAGTGTTAAGACACTCCGCTCCCCATTTTCCGCCGAATTCTGGAGGCATTAGGTGAGTGGCGGAACTTAACGCCCCACTTTGCCTCGACACCAAAGCGAATAAATAAAAATAAATATTTCATTCCCTCGAGTTGGTATAGAAACCAGCCGCGTTTACAGTCACACGCTTGTGCCCCTGTGCCACGGCTGGCCGTCATAATTTTATTAATACATAAAATCTATAACATACTTAAATTACAACGAATAATGAATCAAAGTATTTAAAACTATAAATTTTAATATAATACAATATATCCGTTGCAGCTTTTCTTATCTATTCCATAAAAAATATGCAGACAATTTTCATCTTAAAAAAGTAAATAATTTATAAAAATTAAAATATCAATAAAAAAAATATAAAAAGGGAACAATTCCTAGTATATTTATTTACCTTATTCATAATCCTAGCTAACTTGACAGGGTCATCTTTATAGAAGGATAACAGTGTGAGAGCCAGTTCACCCCGTTGTCTTCGCGTTCCTTCACATAGCAATGGATGTTCAGCTTCCGATACATTTGCCTTTAGGCCTAGCGCGGCTACAGCTGCTTCGAAACCTAATACTTCATCAGATGGTGTTCTTGCCTATGGAATAAATATTTTAAGTATTTATTTATTTTAAGCACAAAGAGAGAGAGAGAGAAGGAGAGAGAATTTCATATGAAAACACTTTCGTCAGTTTCCCCCGAATTTCAGATATCCATCCATGCTTGGGCGACGCATTTTAATTGTGCTTAAAGTACTATTCCATTCGTAACAAATTAAACAATATTTTTAAGTCTTAGTAGTTACTAGTTACTGTGTAGTCCTTTAGTGATAAAAAAACTCAGCTTAAATTTGGAAAATTATTAAAACACACAAAAATGTTTATTTAAATGAATAATCTAAATATATGCGATAAATCCGTTTAACGAAAATATCAAAGATTTTACAAATGAATAATTTAGTTATATATAGATAAATACTTACAGGGTGTTTATTTTCCTTGTCAGTTGCTGATAGCACAAGAACATCGAATAGATAACTGGCCAACGCTATCGGTAATAACGCCGGACCGCGGTTTCTAAGGAAATAGAAAATATAAAAATTGGGAATTCAAAAGTTTTCATTGTTTTTAAATATTCTTAATATTATTTAGTTATACTGAAAAAAAAACTGTCAAGTCCGAGTTAGACTTGTCCACCAAAGAATCCCTACCAATTCCATGGCTGTTGGTGAAGAGGAAATACAATTAACTAAAATTAACAAAAACTTAAGTTGCTGGTCTCATGCACTAATTCTATATTAAATGTACTATAAATACAAGCTTGTAATGGTTTTCTTTCTCCAAAGTACTTATAAATTAATAATTTCAGATTTTTCCATTATTTCTACTGTATGTTCTTACTTTTTTGCAAATTTTTATTTCAAGGTCAGAAGGATGTAAAAGTTAAGCATGAGAATAGGTTTTAATTACCCTGCAAATTTCATATAAAATGCAGCAAAATATAAGTACAAATAAATTAAAACCTTAGTGTCCCATCACGAAGTTGTTCAGCTTTCTCTCTAGCTAGCATCAGTTGCTCAGCTCCGGTTGGAAGTTTCTTTAATAAAGCAACTAATTCTGTTTCTTGATTATTAAGCTTAACCTCAAGAGCCTTGGTACTGGCAGGTGGACGGGCCATTTCTAAGGCATACAATCCTACACGGAAAGCTAACTCATGGTGTTCATTGAATTCTGCCAAAACCTATAATAAATATATATATTAATGACAATTGTCAATAATTCTATATAAAATACTGGAATTAGTGTTGGGCTATTTATTCATTCTCAATTTTGTATACACACATTTTACTACAATCTTTTACTAGAGATTGGTATATCATGTTAAAAAAAATAAGAACGAAACTGGTAAGAAAAAAATAATAAAAATTGAGATAATGGAGTAAGGGCAGTAAGAAATAAAATGTACTGTATGTTACTTGCTAGAAAGCACAGAGACTGGTTTTGGGGGTTCAATCTTCACTCGATAAATGTATTATTTTGACTGCTTTTTTTAATAAAAAGATAAAGCGAGCATAAATTAGCCGAGAGTAAGGTGAGGTGTAGTGTAGGCGCACTGACCGTGCACAGGAAGGCGCACTTGGCGAGCGTGGCGGAGGCGAGGCAGGACAGGCGGTGGCTGGCGGCGCACAGGCGCGGCGAGGGCGCGTGCCGGCGCCGCGCGCGCCGCGCCTCCGCCGCCGCGCTCAGCGCCGCGCCCGCGCCCGCGCCGCCCAGCGCCGGCGGGCTGGCCAGCAGCTCGGCCGCCAGCCGCGCGCCCAGCGCGCACGCCTCGCGCGCGTGCCCGTGCGCGTGCAGCCCCTCCGCGCGCGCGAACGACACCTCCCAGCCGCAGCCCCAGCTCGCCGGGCCGGCGCGCGCCCCGCCGCCCGCGCCCGCGCCCGCGCCGCCCGCGTCGCCGGCCACGCGCCGCGCCGCGGCCGCGTCGTAGTAGTACAGGTTGCAGTCGTCGTCCGACACGGAGTCGTCGTGCGACACGCGCCGTGCCGCGTCGTCGGAGGACGCGCCTACCGACGACGATGAGTGCGAGTCAGTGTCTCCGCCGCTTTGCTGGAGTATTTCTTCTTCGTTTTCACAGAAACCTATATTTACATATTTCATTTCAGTTCATTTGTTTTTTAGCTACATGCTGAATCCCTCCTCGGATCACAATCATATTCCTCCTCGGACCACAGTCGCGTGTGACTGGAAACGCGATAGCAATAGATTCGATCCTCATTTAAACGAATAATTATATTGTCTTATGTCTTGAAAATTTAATTAAAAGAAAATAGAGTATAAGATACTACGACTACATTTCGTCTATCCTGGTATTCAGAGTGAATAAAAGTATTATAAAAACTGGATTTTACATCTGATTTGTTGGTTCGTCCGACAATACTAACCTTCAGATGATACGCTGGAATGATTACCATCATTAGGGCCAGAGTCTCGGACCACCTCACTCGGTCCTTCTCCAGATCCACAGGGCTATGTTTAAAAATAAATATCATGTAAAGAAAATTATATAACAATAATCTTATTATGTCAATTTATTATTGTTGAACCGAAATATATTTTATATTAGTAGTAATACATATATCACTAATTTTCTATTTACCACAATATGTAATGGATAAATTATATAAAAAAATTTAAAAAGGGTCGTTGTGGCGAAGGAGCTCGAGCGATGCTTTGAGAATTCATTAAATGTGAGGAACGGAACCGTCATAATGGGAACAGATTTTGTTAGCACGAGGTTCACTCTGCCTATCTTTCTATGTATGCATGAAGTTATAGAATAAATAATATTCCCTAGTTTCCAATTCATCAATTTTTTGTTTACGTACTTGATTGGAAGGTCCCGGTACTGCTATATCGACCGTAATTCGATTCCTGTGTATCAACGTGCGATGGCCAATGTGCGCCGGGTCGGGGTTCGTGAGGCGATAGCTTAACGACATTTCGTTGTTTAACACTGCTTTTGATGAGTTCACCTAAATCAAATAATAAGGTATTATTGAAAAAAATCTTCATATATTTTATGAAAAGAAAAATTATTCAAAATTGAACACTAAAAATAATTGAAGTTGTTTATTTATCATATTGTCACTTTATCATCTATTCCACTGTGAACAAAAAGATTACAGTACACCGTAGCTATAACGCGGTTTATCATATTGTAAACTGAATATAATGATCTGAATTAATTAAGTTGAGGCCGGTTGTGGCACAGAGGCACAAAGTGTGACTGCGAAATTGACTGGTTGTGGGTTCGATACCCATTCGAGGAAGTGAAATATTTATTTACATTTATATTTTCATTTCTTTGCCCTGGTGTCGAGGCAAAGCGCGGCGTTGAGTTCTGCCACTCAGCACGCAATGCCTCCAGAATTCGGCGGAAAGTGGGGATTGGAGTGTCTTAACACTAGGTTCCCTCTGCCTACCCTGCTGTATGTGAGATACAGCGTGAAGCTGATTTGATTTAATTTTTTAATTTAAGTTTAAATATGAAATAGAAAAACCAACCTGGTGTACACTATCATTTTTATCTGTGTGCCGGAAGATAGTGAACGGACTGTGATATAATGGGTTCAAATCTTTCGTGTAAGTAACTCCTGGTATTTGATAGTCGTCCCATTCCAAGAAACAAGCCTCCATGGCCGGGTGAAATCCGGGGAACACTTCATTTTCACTGATACCATTAATGTATGGCGGATGTGAATGTGCACGAGAGTGGCGCGGGTGCGACGATGATGTGTTCATGTGATTGTTGCGATTCTTTGCCACCTGTAAATAAGTATAAAGTTTAGATATTTTATTTCACTCATATGATAAGTACAGTACTTTGTATTTTAAAACATAAAAAAATACATATTTTCATAATAGATGATCAGTAAGAACTAAAATTTAATTTCAATAAAAGTATAAAACAATATTATGGTAACATTAAAAAAAAAGAATGTTTAAATCCTCACCTTATCCAGAACTTTCATATGCCATTGCGCAAATTGTTCGTGCAAAGTGTCACGCTCATGCGGAGCCAGTCCCGGGTTCAGTGCAGCGAGACGCCACAATACTACAACCTGTTATAAAATCGTGAGATACAATTTTAAATTTGTATTATATATATAAAATTTGTATGCATGTATGTATTTATGTACCAATATATTATAATTTGTATGTATATATAAAAGATGCTATTATTTTTCTGCATCTTTTCCACTGCAGTTATAAATTAAATTTTAACTATAATATATGTGGGTATTGGTTTATTTCTATGATTTTTTTTATGTGTAAGATTCTTAGAAAATAAAACAAATAATAAATATAAATAACCTCGTCGCATAGCGAGGAGCAGGCGTGCTGAGCTGCCGAGTTGCCGGCCGCGCCATGCTTCCCGCCGCCGCCCCACGCCACCAGCGCTGCTTTAGTACTGTACCACCATACTATTATCTGTAAACGACACGTTTATTATCAACATGTAGTGTATATTGATTATGTTAGATAAATTTAAAGAAATCAGGGAATCCGATATGGGATCTGTATCCAATATCTAGAGATAGCTATATTATTGAATAGGTATATGAAAAGATATTGGCTGACTTTTTCACAACCATATAATTAAAAGGATTTACACGATATTTGACATTTCGTATATATAAATTGTATTGTGTAAAGTAGTGTGTAGGGAGAAATTGGTAAAAAATCTTTCTTAATTGCAAACCTACACGAATTATTGAGCATTTTGATTTATGAAGCATCATATAAAAAGTACGTAGTAAGTTAAAAATAAATTAAATTGGAATAAAACGTACAAACAATGCCCAAATATAATTAATTATTGCAAATAGCATTGATAATCTTATGGCAAGTTCAAGTTTTGATGAAATTGGTTATTAATGTGAATTGTTCTATGTTATAATTTAAAAAGAATTGATTATTAAATATTTATCTTTAAGGTATATTTATTTTGCCCATGTATATTTTTGTGTTTAATCAAATAAATACAATTTCAAAATTGTAGTACTCTACAGCAACATAATTTCTTTTTTTTCAGCGTCATGCTGTAGAACGCACACAGCAATGCCTCCAGAATTCGGCGGAATGAGAAATGTCTTAACACTAGGTTCCCTCTACCTACCTTGCTGTGTGTGGGATACAGCGTAAAGTTGAATTATTCAAATTCAATGCTCATTAGTATAAGCCACCTTGAATAAATAAGAATAGTGCTCTTTCATCGGTTATGTAACTATTTTGTTACATAAAGTTTAAAAATAAAGCCTTGTGTCGGTGCGCTACGTTGGTCTCTAGTTGACTTTCTCAATTTTATCAAGGTAACTCAATTTTGACATTAGCTGTTGACATTATTATTTTTTTCTTATCATTTATATATTAAGAAAATGTATAAATGATAAGAAAAAAATATTTGTGTTTCGTAATACGTATGTAGTGAATATTATCTTTTAACAAAATTAATAAATAATAATAATAATAATACATGTAAACTTCTATTTCATTCGATATTAATATTATATACTTACACTACATTCTATTTTCAAATTTACTTAAAACTAAATTGTTAATATTTATATTTATTATAATTCATCCGCACGCAGCGCATTCGCATGACAAACTTGTTTCGAGTTTTTTTGCTGTGCGTGACGTAGCCTGCTTGCTAGCTACGGGTAAAGAGTCGGCTACTATCGCTTGCGACGTTCACTTGTTTAAATATTGTACTCCTTGCTTGTATTCAATTTTAAGCCTTATCTTCTTGCTAATACGTATCTGTTTCGCTTATCTGTTTCTTTTACTATTTCTTTAAAATTCTTTCTTTCCTTCTGTGAGTGTGTAAAATTATTCTTTTGTGTATCTTCTTTACTGTTAAATAAATTTGGACTAT
>JAATLQ010012717.1:103944-135729 GCA_013421005.1 Heliconius erato x Heliconius himera | reverse complement strand
GGGGGGGGGGGGGGGGGGGGGGGGGGGGGGGGGGGGTGAGGGTGCGCGCATCGATCGCGCGGGGCGGCCGGCTCGCACTTCACCGTTCAGTCCGCCGGGGCGGCCGGCGAGAGCGCGCGTGTGATGCGCTGTCGCTGATATGGCCGGCGCTCGGGCGCTCGTGGCCGCCTGCTGCTGCTGGTGGTGGCTGACCAACGCAGCCGGTGAGTACGACCAACACGAACAAACCCTCGTAACGCTATTTGTGATATATACGAACAGCTGATCGCGACGTAGCGTGACACGCGTTTCCCCTCTCTTGCATTATAATCCCCCTTGGGGTGTGCCGATCAGCTGATTTACAGATTTGCATTTTCCCTTTGATTTCACATGTTTCAAGAATAAAATAGCGCTGTGTGCCTTATCCGCAATCACCCTCTTGAGTGTAGATTGGGGGTTTAAACTCTACCGAAACGCACTTAATTTTTATCATATATTTGAAACTTTTTTCTATATTTTTTTTGATTAATTTCACGATAAGTTTTTACACTCATTTTTATTTTAAAATGTAATATAATTTTAAATTGTTTTCTTTTAAAAATATCGGAATTTAAATATGTTATTTTTTATTTTTCGATTTTGGGAAAAAGAAATCTATGAGAATAAATTTAACTATACAATCAAAAGTTATTTTCTAATATATTACCTTTTTCATTAAGACGTTACATAAGTGAGGTTACGTCAAGTTCAAGAACTGAATTTTTACTATTTAAGAATTAGATAATTTTTCATAAATTCTCGAAATTATAAAATATATTTGTGTATTTTTCTTAATAAATATCTATTCTATCATAACTAGTATATCGAGTGTGGTATATGAGATATGATAGAGTCGTAGAGGGTTGTCTCTAAGCGGCATGGTAGCGTCCTTGCGACGCCTAAACAAGTTACGTCACGCCGAAAACATACATACATACATACATATATACATACATACATACATACATCTACAAGAGTGTAAATATTGATCATCATCACGCCACCACGAGCTATCGTGTGCGAGCGCATCCTTGCACCTGCCGGTGCCGAAACGTACAAATCACATGTCACCCTAACTACTAGCCTACCATATATGAAGTATTCGATATTTAATTTTATTTTACTTTATGTCTAAATAATTATTTTATCTTAACTTTTTAGTATATTTCCAATAGTGATTGGACGAAAGATTTGTTTTCAATAATTTTATTAGACGTCATATCAAAATATTTTTGAATATTAATTGTTATTATACACATTTAATTGATATATTTATGTTTCATGAGGACGTAATCTTCTTATAGGCTTAAATAACTATTTATATGTAAAAATAAACGTATCATATAATACGATCTGTTTGTAGTCTGCATCTATCTGTCTGGTATTCTATTCATACTCATATTAAACTACATATCTTTAAACTTTTTAAAATTCCTGTAAATGTTTTCAATTAATTATATTAAAATCATAATTTTATCCTATTTTTATATATTCTATAGGCGAATGAAACAGAGGCCGTTAACCCTTTGACAACACAATTTAAAAGGTCTCGGAAAAAGCAAATTTTGATCCCTTAAAAAGACTTCAACGCGTAACTTTTTAATTATTTAATAAATAAGATAATTTTTGTAAGTAATAAATTAAATTCATACGTATCCATTATCTAAACATACTTAGTTATAAAGAATGTATACATAATATATATCTATCATTAGAATAATATTTTCAAATTACACATATATTTGAAAAATGTTAGCAAAATAAATTGCTTCTAGTTAGTAGATATTCAATGTTTCTTTAATTCATATACTAAGTAGTCATTCATATATCAAAGTAAAGGGGTTCAACAGCGATTTTAGGAAGGCTGTAACTTCCCCACAACATTTGTCAAGTTGACGATCACTTTAAAGATAATTTCTAGAATATCTAGGCAACTTCAAAAAAATATTTTTCTCTATTATGACTAAATGTATATACATAAATCACAAATAAAAACTTTATAAGGTGTTGTTTTAGAATCAATTATCATAAGATACATTTTACTGCTCTATAATTGATTGCATCAGATGAATATATTTAAATAAATTAAGCATAGTATAAAAGTAACTATTTCAATATAATTATTTTCTACATTTTCAAAAATAACATAATCATAAATAATCTAAACGAGTATAGATAGATAAAGAGTAATATCACATACATACACATATATCTAAAATCCAAAAAAGCGAGCAAAAGAAGAGAATTTTCATAAATAGTACGTATCGCGCCCACCCCGCCGCACTCAGCCGATCAGTAAATACGGCACCAATAGGCTAGGCTCTGCTGGCTCACGTTTAATGGGTCACCGTACGAGCGCCGCGGCGGATGCCGAACATCGGGCCTCTTACATTTGGCGCGGTGCCAGCCCACCTGCGAGTGGTACAACCTGGATAATACACTGTCCAATTTGTTTTCATTGCATTTCTTTTTGTATAATTATATTGGAAAATCTTTAACCCACTTATATAAGTATCATTTATCATTATTTTTAACTAATGTTAGTTGTATTTTATAAAATAATAACTCTCTGTTAAACTTCTGTTTTGAAGACTTATCCACTATAAAGAATAAGAAGAAAGAGATAAAACTTGTAATTATGATGTAACTATATGAAATTTCAAATAATGTGGTGGGAGTGGGATCCGCATCGACATTATATGCACTGTTTTAAGAAAACAACGCTTGGGTTACTGATTTATGAGCGTCATCACCTCCCCCGAGAATAGATCACTGTGTATAATTTATCGATTCCAAGAACACGTCGAAACTAAATCTGATGTAGTCGACTTCATTTGGAAAAAAGACTATTTCATTATAACTAAATTATAATATCGAATTTAGTTTGAACACGAATTCTGAGGCGCCCAAGTTCGCCCGCCTTACGTAAGCTACTTGCCGCATTGAATTTTTATCGCTTCGCTCCGCGCTTGTCGCATTCAAATTTTATATTCTATTACCGTCTTACGGAATATATTTGGTTCATGAAGTAATTCGAGACGGGAAATGTTTCCTTTTGGTTATTTTTGATTATTTTTTGTCTTACGCCTGACTTAAATTGTACTAATGTGAAATATTATGAACATATTTCGTGTAGAAAGTTGAAACACAAAATTTGTTATAAAGGTTAATAACACCTTTTTTCATGTTCCTTTTCGTTGGATTATTATTTTTATACATTACAGAAATTGTAATTTTTTAGTATCGTCATATTAATTTATAACACACTGTAAAACTATTAATTAAGAAATTTGGAATTGTTACTCCATAAAAACCTAAACGTATCAAGTGTAAAAACGTTTTTTTTCTTGCAAATCCTTTAAACGTTAACTATAGTTACCTCTAAAATTCGAAGGAAAGTAGGAGCAGTATTTTAACAATAGGCTCTATCTACCTACCCTGCTACAAGCGGGATTCAAATGCTGAAAAAAAACATCTATTCGTTTACAATTTGCAGGCAAGTATTTCCAGACAGAGAACTGAATAAATATGCAATTATCTTAGGAGACAAGATCGGTACCGCTTTATACATTATCTTATCAAATAAATCTGTTTAAGAAACAAACTAATACGAGATAATGAGATACTACTGTTTGCAAATGTGTATTTTTGTATAAATTATGTCTATATTATAGAGTATTAAGAAACTATATTACATTCCTTTTTTGGAGCGTATATTTTATCTGTATTGAAAAGTTTTATATATATTTTTTTTTATAATTATCAGTAAGACACATCTTGATTACCTAAAATTCGATAGTATTTTTCTATTTCAAAATTTTCTTAGAAGGTCGCCCGTGGGAAGGCACGCAACAAAATAAATACAAATACAATAAAATCCACCGCCATCCGCCATTGAACTGTTGACTGTTGACACGCGCTCGTATTAGGGACACGTCATAGATAGCCTCAGGCGATTCTTTATACGTATTGTAATTTGTACGAGTATGTAAAGTATCAAAAATGTATTGTATCTACTATATTAAGAAATCTTTATTGAAATAAAAAGTTTCTTAATATATGTATTTTATTATTAAAGCTATTTTTTTAAAGTTTCACGCTGTATTCCGCACACAGCAGGGTAGGCAAAGGGAACCTAATGTAGAGACATTCCTGTTCTCCGTTTTACACCGAATTCTTTTGTAAATTCTACGTATTATATTAATATGTATCTTATAATAACATTCAGATAGGTACAAATGCAATAATTGAGCAAATAATTTCTTATATAAAAAAATGTTTTTGGGTATTTTCTATATATTTTTGTAAATAAAAATGTCTTTATACTTTATAGCAGCTATAAGGGACAGTAAAACAAACATAAAGCATTGGCAAAGGTATATATGAAGTCGTCATAATATTTTTTATAGCTGTGATAAAATATGTTCCACTAGTTGCCGTAGTCGGGGCATTAATCAAAACGCAATCTATTCTGCTGGCGTAATAAGCAAATACACAGCTATTTTTTAAATAATTTTCTTATGAAATCTAGTTCTATCGTTTACCTTGAACTTTTCTTCTATAATATCCCGCACACAGCAGGGTACGCAGAGGGAACCTAGTGTTAAGACACGACGTCCCCCATTTTCTACCGAATTCTGGAGGCATTGCGTGTTAAGTGGCAGAACTATAGACTTAATTATATGACTAATAATTTTGAATTCTCAAGTACGTAAAATATTTTCTAATGATAAGCGTCGCAAACACTCTTTCATTTTATAACTGCCCATAGCCAAATGTCACACACATGTGTATGGTCCGACATCATACGATATTAATCAAATATTTGCTCGAGCAATTGTGTCGCCGGAAAAATTGATATCAAGTGCCGAATATTATTACATTTCTGTATTTACAAAGTGCTACCTGTTTTATGCATATAATTGAGTAAATAAATCAGATTCACGCTGTATCTCGAACACAGTAGGGTAGGCAGAGGGAACCTAGTGTTGAGACACTCCGTTCCCCACTTTCTGACGAATTCTGGAGGCATAGCGTGTTGAGTGGCAGAACTCAACGCCAGGCTTGTCACGACACCAGAGCGAAAAAATGGAAATATTAATTTAAGTAAATGTTTCATCTCGAAAATCGAACCCACATCCAGTCGGTTTGACAGTCACACTTTGTGCCCCTGCGCCACGACTGACCTCAATATAATTGATTATCTATTTAGAAATTTTTATATAATAAACTATATTCGACATAACATTGTTTAGTTTCTAATTTAATTATTTCCTAATTAACAAAATAAAACATATAAATGAAACAAAATTTATAGTTACATTTGATATTTCATAGGAAAATTGTAGCTGAAACTAACAAGTGAAAACTAATACCGTCCGAGACTCGACCGACCAATAATATTTTATTGGCTACTAATAAAGTATGCAATCAAATACACAATCATCGGTACGCACGCTGATTTTTTCAAATCACTACAATTCATATTTCAAATAATTTGTTTATTGACGTTTCAGAAACTCTTATTGTTGCTACGTGCAGTATGTTATGGATTTAAAAAGCTTTGCTAAATTTTTCAGCTTCACGCTGTATCCCGCACACAGCAGGGTAGGCAGAGGGAACCTAGTGTTAAGACACTCCGTTCCCCACTTTGCTAAATTGTTTCTTTTTATCCAAATGCGCTACGCAAAGGAGGGTGATGTGTTTATCAGTTTATGTCTATATGTACATATGTTTGTTCCGGTATGGCGTTGTAGAGATCAAAAACGTAAACCGATTTTGTTGATTCTTGTGACAATCGATTAGTTTTAGGCTTGCAAATTTCACTAAAGACATGACAATATTCGAAATCCATGACAGCGATAACCAGACGCCATATTGTCAAAATGAAAAAATAAAATAAAAATCGACTAACTACGAGAATGTCTAATGGGATTTTTTTAATTACTTACGGTTCCTCTAGCGTGACCAGAGACTTTTTGTAGCTGTATGTTTTCTGTTGAGGTTGTTAAGTTAGAGAAGGCCATCTGTGAAATTTTTGTACTATATCTATTTCTTAATTTACTTTAAATTTTCAAACATTCAATTTTCTCTAAACGCTTTTTTTTCAAATGGTTGATCGTTGAATAGATATTTAATAATATATTTTTTTGCCACTTCTTCGTTTTTAGTTTTAAATAATGGTTTAGGATATATGATGATAAATGTTTTCAAACGACTATTTTGGCAAGGTTCTCTTTAGTGTGTACGTAAGTTAGTATGTTGAAAATAAAATATGACACAAGTAAATGTTTTTTAGTAAAAGAGCTCTAAAAACTCTACTGTCTTATCCATATTAAGTTGGTAACAAATTTTGAGACAAATAAAATAGAAGCGTAGAAAGTAGCTGACCGGATCGTACTCTTGTGTATCAGCTCCTGGAGCTTGGACGGTATTCTGTGCTCGCAGACCACATCAGTGACTTTTCAGAATTTCGGTTCGGTCGTGGTACATGCCTCTGATAATATTTATATAGGAATCAAAGATTCCTTTTATCTGTGATACATATCTTTCGCCTATAGAAATTATTTTATAAGAGGCAAAACGCAACGTCGAACACGGCACTATACTTTTCGTTTCGTTTAGGTAATCTATACACAAATAAACCGGACAAGCATGACTGACTGGTGGCTCATTTGTCTCTACGTAAATTCCGTACAGAAATTGGAGGTCTCAAGCTTTTTCTGAAATACAAGCTTAGCCAGAGCCCTTTCATCTAATACATCACTTGAACGGCTTTAATACCAAATTTTGCCCCTAAGGCTATCATTTTTAAGATTTAATCTTAAATCAGTATTTTTTGATTTTTCCTAAAATAGTATTACCTGTACGTATGCTAGCTGCCAAATTTTATAATTCTAGGTGAACTCGTTGTATTAATTTTGATTCCCTTTATAGTGTCGAAATACGCGTTTTTCGCGATATAAACGCCCATATCTTGTTTAAAGTAAATGTAGAAATATGTAATTTTTTCAGGAAATCAAGGGACCGTAAATCTGAGTATATGGTTTGAATTCCAACTCAACATCGACCCTAATATCCATTTATTGTAAATATAATAATTTTGCCAAGTGGCTAAGTGAACTAACAAAACTAACATCTTATAAAGTTCACACAATGTCTTAGTGGCGCCATGTTTTATGCAACGTTGTAAGGAGGTACAGAAAGGGCGTTTACCTTCTAAATGCACTGTTTCGTAACATCACTAATCCTCCCAAGAAAATATTGCTATTCAAGTTCGTTGTCCTTGCTTATGGTGAAAATAGCGTGAGTAAATACGCTGGCGTAAATATATTTCAAAACAAAATTAAAATATTTTGAAGTGATTGAAATCAAATATTTTTGTAGGGATTAAATAAGGTGTTCTTTCTTCTCAGATATTAAGACATGAACCTGTCGTAGGTAAATATTCAAATGAATAATTTCATTTATAAATAAAAAAGTCTAATTAGAAATCTAAGTTGATATACATTAATTCTAAAATCATTTGATTTTTTTTTAACTTTTAAACTTTAATATGTTGGAAAGATCGAGAACCCAATAACATACATCTTTGTGTAGTGTATACAATTGATTGATAGATTATCAGTAAAAAAACGAAAATATACACGAAATTGGCGGAATTTTTCTAAAAAAAAATGTTTGTATGGACAAATAAGTCACATGTCTCGCGAGTGTCGTGCGCGAGCAGCGCTCCCCTGGTAAGGGGATGATGAGATAGGGTAGATGTCGACATTCTAGTTACCACTAGAATGTCGACATCTACCCTAACATCACTTTCAATGCCACGAATTTCCATTTTTTTAACAAATATAATTATAACATGAGGCCGGTCGTGGCGCAGAGGCACAAAGTGTGACTGCAAAATCGACTGGTTGTGGGTTCAATCCCCATTCGAGGAAGTGAAATATTTTCATTTCATTCATTTCGTCGCTCTGGTGTCGAGGCACACCGCGGCGTTGAGTTTAACACGCAATGCCTCTAGAATTCGGCAGAAAGTGGGGAACGGAGTGTCTTAACACTAGGTTCCCTCTGTCTACTGTGCTGTGTGCGAGATACAGCGTGAAGATCATTTTTTTAAAATAATTATTATATATATCTACATTACTCATAAATAGTAATAAATTAAAACAAAAGAAAGATTCAATCACTATAAAAAAATCTCATTCAAGTTCGAACAAACGGTCAAATCATTTAAATGTAACGTCAAACGTCAGGTTAAGTGAATAAAAGAATTGAGTCACTTAAAGTAAATAAATGGAAGTCGGAGATTGTCGTAAATCTCTCCTTCCCCGGCGTGCGATAAACTGCCCCTTTATTTGGAACCCTTATATAAAGTACTTTTCAATTAATATTTGTTCTACAACGGCCCAGCGTATATTGTAACTTGTTTATTTGAAGAAGTTCCTTACAATAAAAAAATGTTAGATTATACTATGTTATATTAAAATATAAATCTGTATTATGTAAAATGAGGACAGTCGTGGCGCAGTGGCACAATTGACTGTAAACGTGACAGGTTTTGGGTTTGATCCCCACTCGAGAAAATGAAATATTTATTTAAATTTTAAAATTTAAATAAATATTTCATTTCATTTCTTCGCTTTGATATCGAGGTTCAATATCGCCCTTAACACTAGGTGAAGTTGATTTCTATGTAGCTTGTGATTAAAATAAATAATCTAATTATAAAAGCGTATAGTATTAATAGCATTTAAAATTATTATTCACATACATAAATTATATCCTAAATACCACTTACACTTTCTAAAGTAAAATTGTTTTTGACCTTTGACCTTATACGGACTTTTGCCGTCTGTGTTTCCCTTCTAAATCTTTTTATTTGTATTTTTGTGATTTGTTATGTATTTTTTTTTTAATTTTAAATGAAATATTTATGTAGGGCTGGACTAGCCCATTCTAGAAGACTGTTTCAACTTTCGTTTGGAAGGATATTAAAAATCTTCCCTGTGGTCATGTCCGGTGGATAGCCACCGGACATGATCACAGGGATCCTATCCAGTTTAGTCAACAAAGTATAGACTTTATTGACTAAACTGGATAGGATACTTGGATTTATCTAAAAGTTGAACTCTTTAACAGTATTCAGTAACAGTAACAGTATACAGTAGAACTCTTAACTTCAATGCTCTTTACACAAACATCATATTTATTTATTAATTAAATTAAAAAACCTACTTAAAAATAAATCCACTCTTTTGTAATATTGTATCTATGTATAATAAATATATCATTTCATTCTACGCCAAGTGCTTTCGCGAACCATTCAAAAATTTATCTGAATATTACCGTGCACCGTGAAACACATATCGCTACGAAATTCATACTGTAATTTCATAAGTTTCATAAGTAGCTAAGTTAAATTTGCTTTCGTATAGAAGACTTATTTAGTCTCTTACCCCAAATTGAGGTTTTTATATTATAACGAAGTATATATAAATGGCACGTCAACCTGCTGATTGACACGCGCCTCAGTTTACGGGTCACGTCACGTCAACTAGGCATGTAAGTTTGTTATTATTTCATTAGATTTCTATTTACGACTTTCATAGCGATAAGCTATATCAAACTTTTATTTTCAGTTTCACGCTCTATCACGCATGTAGTTGGGTAGGCAGAGGGAGCCTAATGTTAAGACACTCCGCTCGCCACTTTCGAATTAAGGGGGCGTTGCGTGTTGAGGAACTCAACGCCGTACCCAAGCAAAGCTCACAGTAAAGAAATTAATATATAAAATATTCCATTACATCGAGTGGGAATCGAACCAACAACCGGTCGCGATACCACTGAAAAATAAAATATATTTTTCAATAGTTTAGATTTGCTGACGTAGTCATTGAACATAGAATAAAAACTAGACAGCAACTTGTTACTAACATGAAATAACTGAAAAACGGTTATGAAAAAAATATGGTAAAGGAAAAATTATTTAAATTAATTCGATTTGTTCAGTTTGAAATTTTTATTCGATCCTTGGCAATGGCACTGATTAGTTTAGCGGCTATGCGCATTAATAAAACATGTTTTTTTTTCAGAATTTCCATGAATATATGGAGTAGTATAGGAATGTTTTTTCAGGCTTAAGTAGGCAGAGATGACGTGATTCTTATTTTTTTACAAAAAAAAAGCTAGGCAGGTGATTTTTCTGTCTGAGTACATAAAAAATTGACACAATATGCATGAAACTTACATTATAAATATATTTTATTTACATAATCAACTAAAATAAATATTTATTTGAAATGTCATGAATCGCTTTCTTGCTTAATTCGTGAGGTCACGAAAGTGCTAATAACTTATGGGACTGGACTTACATAAATACTCTTTTTATAAACATACGTACACTTACTCTATTTTTTATTTCGTTGCTTATCTCGCTTAAAAAAGTTGATTTGTAAAGCGAAATTTATTCTTTTCAATTATAATTATATGTAAGCTTTAAAATTGTTTAAGAAAACGTGAGTATGATCGAAAAAACATACCTAAAAAGCTGGTAATTTGATGAAAATTGTTATTATTAATAAATAATCTTTGCCTTATTATATTCAAAGTTTTGTATGAGACATATCTGGTACATATATAGTAAGTAGTTTCCTGGAGCTCACATGAGATGTGGCTGCAGGTGTCGCAACGAGCGCATTGCGGCGATCAAATCTTGTGACCTCATTCACGTTCACGGTCGCTCCAGCAATAGGAGGAACTGAACATTTCATTTTATATTATTCCGATAGTCAGCCCACTGATACACTATTGTGAGAATACGAAATAAATGATTATTTTGTGGAAAATAAATGTTTGTTATTTTTTATTTAATAATCAGCTTCACGCTGTATAGGCTGTACAGAGGGAATATAGTGTTAAGACACACCTTTCCCCACTTTCCGCCGAATTCTGGATGTATTGCGTGCTGAGTGGCGAAACTCAACGCCGCGCTTGCCTCGATACCAGAGCGAAGATGAAAATATAAATGTAAATAAATGTTTCACTTCCTCGAGTGGGGATCGACCCCACAATCAGTCGATTTTACAGTCAAACTTTGTGCCTCTGCGCCACGACTGGCCTCATTATTTAATAATGCTACAACAAAATAGCAATATAATTAATAATTGAGTAATAAATAATAATACGTCAATGACTAAAACCCTTTTTTAGAAATGAAGACCTTGACTTTGCAATACTAGGAGTCGTGGCTATAAATACATATTAACTAGGGTTATCGAGCTTTACGTATAAGTGTTCAGTTTGCCAGCAAAGAGAATTTATAATAAACTTAGACGATTATCGCTGAAAGCCAACTACTTAAACCTACCTATTAATTTGCCGTAAGTCACTTAAATGTGTATAAATATTTATGTTTCTTTCTGTGTTTGTTATTTTCACGCAAATCTTAATTGCTATTTAATAAAAATTGTTTTGAAGTGCTGAAAATTCTCAGTTTTCAAATTGTGATATTTTAATTTTGATACTTACGAATTTAAATAAAAAATATCCTTTTACCAAAAAGGAACGTAATGTTATATACGAAAATGAGTAATGCAGTTTATATAATAAATAACACACACGCACTCGAGGGTGGCCCTCGTGCACCGCAGCGGTTGCTCGGCGACGAAGCCACGTGGTGCCAAAACTTCAGTATCGATTTCCTTGCTCCTTGCGTAGCGCCAGTGGACTGTACGTACTACATTACGTTCAATTATGAACGCCCGCGCTCTCGATGAGGCCTCTACGTAAATATCGTGTTTGTTTATTAGCCCCCTGAGACTGAACGGTTCGCTTTTTTAATATATTATTAAAGCTGATTCATTGTTAGTCTTTCTTTTACTTTTTTTTTTGGTTCACGCTATATCTCGCACGGTAGGGTAGCGTGACGGTGTTAAGACACTGCGTTTCCTACTGACAGCCAAATTCTTGAGGCATTGCGTATAGTACGGCGGAACTCGACGCCGAGCTTTGCCTGCTTACCAGATCGAAGAATGGAAAATATTAAATATTTTCATTTCCCCGACTGGGAATCGAACCCATAACCTGTCGAGTCGCACGCTTTTGCCCTTACGCCACTACTGCCCCATAGACCTATCTACTACTTTTCCACTTTTCTTTACTACTTTTCCACTTACATATTTGGGTCGCCCATTGCAAGACACACTACTTTTATTTAAATTATACTTATTTTACAAAATGTGATATAGAACATATTTGTTAGAAAATATCATATATATATTACAAAAGAATTTCAACAACTGTAACGTATACATACTCTGAATTATTTAATACGGCCATTACGCGTGACATTCATACTATTAATTAATTATAGTTCCATGACCTACTACAGTTATTTCAAAAGTTTCAGCACCTCGAGCACTGACAAGATATAATAGTAATTATTAATAATGACACTTTGTAACATTGTTCAGCCTGTAACAACTTACAAGGAATTTTAATAATAATTTACATCTCTACATTGAGG
Organism: Heliconius erato x Heliconius himera; assembly: GCA_013421005.1. NCBI lineage: Eukaryota > Metazoa > Arthropoda > Insecta > Lepidoptera > Nymphalidae > Heliconius > Heliconius erato x Heliconius himera. The sequence goes on along the minus strand of JAATLQ010012717.1, from coordinate 123,185 downwards.
CCAGTCGTGGCGCAGCGGCACAAAGTGTGACTGTCAAATCGACTGATTGTGGGTTCGATCCTCACTCGAGGAGATGAAATATTTACTTAAATTTATATTTCCATTTCTTCGCTCTGGTGTCGAGGCAAAGCGCGGCGTTGAGTTCTGCCACTCAACACGCAATGCCTTCAGAATTCGGCAGAAAGTGGGAAACGGAGTATCTTAATACTAGGTTCCCTCTGCCTACCCTGCTGTGTGCGGGATACAGTGTAAAGCTGATATGATATGATATCTCTACATATTTGTCAACTGAAAAAAAAAGAGATGAATTACTTGGAATATGCCGTATTATTTGTACAGTTAACGTAAATTTGGTTTAATTTTCACGTAGAGCCAGCTTGTTTCATATTTTCATATAATTATCGAGTTACTTTAAAGAAATGTGGAAATATTTATTCATAACTGTACATTTCAAAGTTGTTTCGAGAAATTACTATAAAGTACATGTTATACAACTTGTTAGGATTAAAATAAATATTGGTGTTAAAAATACGTTAAGTTATTTCAGTTTATTATGGTATTACTATACATGAAGTATTTGAAACTATTTGAATAGTGTTGGGTTTTGCTACACGTAGAGAGGATATAGAGGATTTTCAAAAATATTTTATTTATAAGAAAAAAAAAAAAAATCAGCTTCACGCTGTATCCCGCACACAGCAGGGTATGCAGATGGAAAGTAGTATTAAGTCACACCATTCCGCACTTTCCGCCGAGTTCTGGAGGCATTGCGTGTTGAATGGCGGAACTCAACGCCGCAATTTAATAAGAAAGGTAATAAATATAACTTTTTTCGTTTCAAGCACTATCGATTTATATATATTTGTATTTAGTTTCGATATTCTGTCATAATATCTAAAACGCTCCCTTTAATATCATGTTTTAGTCATGATAGGTATTCATGATTTGAACATTAATGATTAAAGATAGTTTTTTTAGATTTATTTTTGATTGTACTTTTTTCTTTATATTTTTAAGTTTTAACATACAAAACATATATACATTTTATTATATTATGCAAATAACAAGATACGTGGGACAATTAACTATTCACTACTCCATTTTTAAGTTTAACATTAGGATTCCTTTATATGCCTACCCTGCTATAGCGGGATACATCGTATAGTTGAAAAAAAATACTTGTAAAAAGTGAGAACTGCATTTTGTAAAGATTATTATATAGAAAATAATAATATATAAGATACATATTGATTTAAATACAAAAAATAATCTTTAATGCTCTTGAGTCATAACAAATATTTTCATAAAAGAAAATACAGAAAAAGCGAACTGACAGTGCTCGAGGCAAATCGGCGTCCTCAATTTATTTCTTGTACTACAAAAGAGAAACAAAACTACTGAAAGAACTAGGGTGGCTGTCTTTCTGGAGCTTCGAAGTTATGCAATGAACATTCGTGAAAAGTTATTACTTTTGCCAAAAGAGAGCCATTTGTTTTAAAGTCGTCGTATTTTAAATGTGAAAACAGTAGAAAACTTTGAGTTTGAATACATTTTGTTACTTAAGAGTATTTATTTTAAGATGGCGGAGAAGTTATTATAGAACACAACTTGTCAAGTGCGAGTCGGATTCATCCACCGAGGGTTCCGTACCAGTTCAGGATTGTAGGTCGACAGAAAGTACGACTTGTAACAGTTGACAAACTTAAGTCCGCGGGTGTATGGACTCATTTTATATGAAAAGAGGAGCAAATAAAAGTTTGTGATAATTTTTTTCTGCGAAATATGTCTTTACAGATGGACAGACGGACAACAAACTGATCCTAATATATTTTAACCTTTCGAGGTACGGAACCTTATAAACAATATAGGGTAGTTTTCTCAAATACCTTGTCCAATTTTCTGCACCCCATTAGCTATCCAGTTTTATTTACACGCGAGGCATCCTCTCTTTATTAACTGGGGTCTGTCTTCAATAAAATGAATCTGTTATTTGTCCCCAGAATGGTTGTTGGGGTTACGTTTATTATCGCTTAATATGTCTTCATTGTTTTACTTCAAACGTTATATATAAATAATGGTAGAAAGTATTTAGATGTGACTATTAAATATAGAATGAGATTAGAGGCCAGTACTGGCTCAGGGGCACAAGTGTGCGACTGTAAAATCGACTGGTTGTGGCTTCGATCCCCACTCGAGGAAATAAAATAGTAATTTAAATTTATATTATCATTTCTTCACTCTGGTGTCGAGATAAAGCACGACATTGAGTTCCCCTAATTATCCCGCAAAACCTCCAGAATTTATCGGCAAATGGAAAACGAAGTTTCTTAACAGTAGGTTCCCTGATGTAGGTGAAGCTGATTTATTAAATTTAGGCGAAACCGCGTGGGGCTCTTATTTAATTAAATTTCCTGAGGCGCAAAACATTGTGTAAATGAAACATTTTCGTTAAAACTCATTTAAGATTTTCTTCATACCACTGGATATTAAACAAATCTTCATAGAATTTAATTTTAACATGTTCACCATCTCTCAAATTAAAAAATTTGATCATCTTTCGATGTTCAACCATTTGCGTTATAGTATGTAGGAAGCGCGATCCGTCGACAATACACACGTGCGATACGTTATCAGTGTTTGATTAGAATTAGTCGCCCGGCCGAGTGCCCCACTGCCAAGTTCAAAGTGTCAAAGACTCCTGAAATGAAGGCGTGTACTGTCGAAAAGTCCCGAAACATATATCTATAACAAACATCAAGTTTTTGATACTTGGCTAAAAAAAAATGCTAAAGGAACCTGGGGTCTTATTGAATGTTAAATTAAATGCTACTATTACTGTTTCTTTTAACCGTTGTTATTAGGTGATAAAGTGAAGAATAGAGAGATTTCTTTTTTCTACTCCTTACGATATAACATTTATATGAAGAGTGCTGTTACAAAGCAATGTATATTGTACTTATATTGTATTAAATACTTTGCTTCCCTTTGAAAAATCCAAAGAAATTATGCAAATGCATTTATTCAGGCGCCAGGTAGAGTTAAAGGATTTGTATACATTAAAGATTTTTATTTTCTAATACGGTATTATCACCACGGCGACGTGTGCATTATGCATGCACGGCCTGGGCAGTCTTATCAAACGGTGCAAATATGAGGCCACTATATTCTAAATACATTTCTTGGCCACCGGATGTTGTTTACGAGCGCCCGGTACTAAGTAAAGGGTAAATGAAGGACGATTTGATATCAGCATTTCAAATGTTGGGAGTTTGAAAAATGATGCCTCGTAGGATATTTATTGCGGGCAGGTACGAGGTTATGTATCCTATAAATATACAATTAAAGCGCAGTAACGTCGGCGTCGCGCGTCGTACGGCTCTTGTTAAAGTTTAATGTATGTACCCGTATATACGCGAGTCTATAGTGGCTCTTGCACTACTTAAGAAAATGAAAATTTATTTGGATGTACTACATGATTTTTTTAATTTCGAACTTTTACAAAATAATATAATTTTAATTTAAAAAGAAACAAATAAATATAACAAAATTTACGATATTTTTAACTTCAAAAATTTCTCAAGAATTTTTGCTTTTTTTTTCATGTTTTTAGGTTTGGTTTTCTAGATGTATGTTTAACGAATCTTTTCCATAAATTTCATGTAAACATTGAAATATTACGTCAACTTTTTTATTATTTTTAATAATACAAAAAAAATCATGATAATATGTTATGATAATAAATATTTTTAACTCTACATGGTTGCATAACTTTACATTAGAAAAATAATTAATGCATATGAAATAAAACGTTATGTAATTTTACGCTCTTTTATTTTAAAAAGATTTACTTTCTTTTTTTTTTATTTTACTTGAAAAAGTTTACAATACCATTGATTATCTATTATTTTTAAATTCATATACGACATATTTGATAAAAATACATAGCCTAGTAATAACGTATAAATGATTATATAGATATTTGGAATAACATTCTAAATGATAGTATTCACTACGATATAACTAATTTTGGTCAGACGCAATTTAAGTAAGTAGTAGTAGCTATGGCGCAATATGGCACGGGGGGCTCAGCAGCGCGTGTCCGCCACCTGTCGCTACCACCGGTTCAAATTCACCCTCATTAACGGACTTTATATTCAAAAAAATCCTAAACGACGAGTTTTAAAAGATTTTTGATATGAATATTAAATGAAAATTTACATAAATATACATTTTTAGTAGTACAATTAAGTAGTTAAAGACAAGTTTGTTTTTATTAATCTTAATCACATATTTTATTGTGTTGAAATGATGATTGATAACTTTAAAATTATGAAAAAATAAAATTTATTAAAGTACAGACTTTTATATTGATTTTATTTTGCAAGATTTTCTAAATATAAAATTTGTTTCCATTATTAAAATTTGTTTCCAATAAAACATAAACATAATATTGTGTGATATTTAAATTTTGAATCTATCGTGAACAGGATTCATTAATAAGCAAAGATACTATAAGGAATAATGTATCTTACTATCTAGTGCCTTATAAAAAATAAAAAGAACGATATAATAACTAATGGAAAGCCATTATTACTTAAACATTGTCAGCAAAACAGTTCTGACTCACCGTCGTCGAGCCACCGATGCCTTCACTAAATGAGATGGCGGTTTCGTAACCTAACATCGCGTGATCGTCATTCGATATAATTCCACGAAATGTTCAACATTATTTTGGTATAATGTGCACAATTGTCTTTTCTATTTATGCCTGAATAATTAATTTGACGAAGAATGTTATTTGTTAGCTACATCACTATATACTAATATTATAAAAGTGAATGTAAGTTTATTTGTTAAGCTTTTATACCAAAACTACTCATTCGATTATTATGAAACTTTGCACACATATTCTTGGAGGTATTAGAAAGATGAAAGATGCTTTATATTAAGATATATGTATATATATATTTTGAATATTATAATCCTTTAGTCAAGAGTATAAAAATAAGTTTAAGAGGGCGAAGCCGCGTTTGAGTCTATAGTGAAATATAATATTTTCGTAGTTACATACAAATATATTATATAAATAATACTGCAAAGTTCGCCTTCGTTATTTGTTTGACGGATTTTTATTTATAATTAAACTCTGCTTAGCAAACCAAGAATAATAATTCTCTATAGTGGAAAGTCAGAAGTAATGTTACAAATTATATGTTAATATACTTTGATCTTTAGTATTTTCAATTGAATTATTATTTTTATTGACAAAAAAATCTTAACTATTTGTAAGGTGTAAATTTTAGAAATATGAGATACCGACGTACAAAGTTTTGCAAATTGAAAATTAAATATTACCAGCTTTTTTGTAGTATTATACTGGAATAACTAGAAGAAAAATATGAAGTTTCAAATATTATCTATTTTTAAAATTTTTAAAGTGTTATTCCACATTTAGGAAAGAAAAATACTTATTTAGAAAACGTATAAAAAATATTATCATTTTCAAATCAATATGACTTTACCGAAAGCATATTATGTATATCTATTTATAGGAAGACCAAGGTTGTCGTGACCTTTTATTGTAACAACCTTTCTATAGCAATATCGAGCAATTATTAAATACAATCTGATAGTACAGTCCTATTATAACTATATTTCATTATAAAAACCTTACATATTTCAACATGAACTGGCTTCCTACAGCAAATATGCTTTAGAAATTGGAAACCTTTTTATTGAATTAAAATCAAAGGCTTACATAAAAGAGTCCAATAGGTTTGGGAATTCGACAAAAATGTCATATCGTAACCCGACGCCGACACGCCGACACGCCGACACGCCGGCACGCCGGCACGCCGCGCGGGCTGGCGGCACGCGCCGAGCTCGCTCTTGACATATGTTGAGACCCTTCTGTTAAGTAGCGCTTATAAAGTGCGTTGTACACTTAACGCCAAATATTACACCTTGTCTGAAATAAAGTGAAGGTGTCACGTACTAAATGACAGTTAGATATTACTATCGACATTATTATTATCATAATATGGATTACATATCATAGATGTAGATTTTGATTTTTTTTAGTTTCACGCGGTATCTCGTATATAGCGGGATAAGAGGGGGGAACCTAGGGTAGGATAAGACATTCCCTTCGGAATTTTTAAGGAGTTCTTGAAACATTGCGTTGAGTTTCGAAACTCATTTTGATTTTGGATTTCATAGTGTACATATGCTTTAAAGAGAATTCTATACATCCATATTATGAAAAATTCTGACTATCGATATATTTACTAGTTCATTAAAGTTACTTATACATATTTCACGCATATTTATTCGACATTCCTATAATAGTATTTTATTAATTTCATATTTCTTATCGTATATTGGCGTGGCCAGTGTAGTACAGACTTAAATCGATTAGGCATTTTTTCTTTAGTTTCTTTAAGGAAGGGGACGTTTAATCGCACAGTGGCATATGAGCGAATGAGTTTTGGTGGTTAATGTATTAGCAGTGAAAGGGTGCAGCCACCTTTTTTTTTCTTATTTATTGTATGAGTAGAGTACCTATAGTCTTAATAAATAAAATATTTATTTTTTATATTCTTTTAAGAAATAATAATATTTTGTTACTCTAAAAGTTTCTAGATAAATTTTAGTTACTAAAATTTATCTTTATTTTATAAATTAGTCTAAATTTGCAACAAATTCATCGTGGGTTTTATCCGACTCGGGAAAGTGAGTTATTTATCAGCTACACGCTGTATCCTGTATACAGCAGGGTAGTCAGAGGGAACCTAGTTATTTAATATTTTCATTTCTTGTCGTTTCGTCTTCTCTTCGCTCTGGTAGCAAGACAAAGCGAGGTTTTAAGTTTCGCCGTTCGACACGCCTCGAAAATTCGATGAAATTTGGGAGAACCGAGTGTCATTACACTAGGCAGATATGGAATTTAGCTATAAGGATAAGGTTATATTTAAATATAATATAAAAAAAGGTTATATTTAAATATAATCTTATGCTTCAAAAATCTATATTTATTAATCTAAATGAGCAATAAAATATTGTGGTCTTTTGAAGGTAATTTGTAAGGTAAATTAATAAGTACTTATACAAGTTGAAGTTATTTGTATACCATATAAAGTACAACGTATCTTTGATTAATAGTTTTAAGCACGCAAAATAATATTCCATCAATTGATACATATCTAAAAATTGAGATCCAAAATGATATTCTAATAGTACTACTCTACTCTATACCTACATATGTATAAATTCAAATCATAAGTACCTATATATTAATTTTAATAAATTTGATAAAGGCTTTATAATTGAAATATTATCCCTATATTTTTATTTAAAAAATAAACTAAACAACGTTATCAATTAGTGAACTAAATAAAATTTGAAAAAACTAAATTAATTAACAAACAAAACATATTTATGATATTCTAAAAGGTAAACAAATTCATTGATTGTACTCAATCTCGTCTCTTCTTATCATATAAAAGATTTTAACAATGATTTAATAGATAATACAAAAAATAATTCCTTTTTTTATAAAAGCAGTCAATCACTCATTTATATGAAAGACAAGAAAGAGGAGAACGAAGTCTCAATCCGTTTGGTTCATCCTTTAACTGCTAATACTTCTTATGTCACGTATTATACCTTTTTTAATTTCATACTGTATCCCGCACATAGCAGGGAAGGCAGAGGGAACCTGGGAACCTATTGTTAAGACACTCCGTTCCCAATAAGGCACACTTCCATTCCTCATTTTCCGCCGAATTCTGGAGGCATTGCATGGTAAATGGCGGAACTTAACGCCGCGCTTTGCCTTGACACCAGATCGAAGAAATTATTAAATATTTCACTTCCTCGAGTAGGAATCGATCCCACAACTTGTCACGTTTAAAGTGACACGCTTGTGCAACGCGCCACGACTGGCCTCTAAATATTATGCATGTAGACACTAAGTGAACTACCATATGGTCAATTGCACTGACAGGTTTCCACGTGCCAGCTCATGTTGCAGGACTTCAATTAATTGTTATTTACCTGTAACCCTTACTGTCCTGTAAGAGGATAGTCCATTTCACAGTGGATTGGGTTGCCTTGTCTTATGTCAAGTGTGTAAATGCCTAATTAATAAAGTAAGGGTGATAGCGTGAAGGAGGGTTTCGCCATTTTGTTGCGTAATGCAGCTAACATTCATTTGATATAGTATATGAATATTCTTATTATTATAACATATTTATCTTCTCCCTGCGTAACTCTGGAATTGGATTTTTTTATTATGGCTTAAAAATATTTAGCTAGACTGATATAAATTATAATACTTTTTGTTTTTTTTAAGCTTTACACTGTATCCCACATTTAATAGGCATCCGTTATAGTTGTCAGCACAGGTAGGTAGTGTTAAGACATTCCGTTCCTCACTATCAGCTCAGATCTTGAGACATTGCGTGTTGATTTGCTTTGTATTAAAACCAGATCAAAAAAATGAAAATTCTTCTCTAAATTAAATAAAATCTCTTCTGAAAATTTCTTTTCCCACGTTTCTATGATAATTTTATTTATGATCAATTTTGAAATAGAAAATTTGTAAGCAATGTTTATTTTCTATTCATTTTAATTTACTGTAAGCAAACAATCTAATATACTCGTGTAAGCATAATTTTGATCTATTCTTTTAAACACTTTAGATACCAAAGTTAAGTATATATTTCGGTTGAAAAATATTAACGAAGTTAATTTTTATTTTCTAACGTTTGTTGTCATTACAGTAATATATTTTAAAGGCAAATTTAAATTAATTAGTAAGCAGATATCGGCTCTGTGGTACTTACTTGTTCTAGTAAAAAATAAAAATATATTTTTGATTGAATTTCTTTTTAAAATAATCCTAAAATATTTGATTTGTTTGAATGCCATTCAGAATATCTACATGTATTCTTATAATAATAGTTTAACGGAACTGTTCATGGAAGATCTATAAGAAAAAAATATTATTGGTGGAAAAAAATAAAATATATTTTTTTACTTAAACACTGCAGACACGTCCGTACTTTTTTCTTTACTTTTTCATAATTATCAGCTTTAGTTTTATACTTATCTGCTACTTAAACTAGGCTTATAACTAGAGATAATTATATATACTTATCGGTGGCATTTATTAAGGTAATAGAATCAATTACAATGTTTTTTTTAAATTGTATCTGTTTGTCTGTTCGTTTGTTAACGTGAATCTCAGAAACGGCTGAACAGATTTAATTGAGATTTCATTATTATAGCATTCCAAATGCTATAAATAACTGTTTTATTTAATTGGCTGAAACTTTAGTTATAAATATTAGTTTCAACATTATTAGAAAACGAAAATAATGCAGATGAGTAAATGAATAATTATGTAGTTGAAGCGGGCGAAGCCGCGAAGAGAGAATGAATCAGATATAAGGTACCAATATATAAACATCTAAAGTAACGATACAAATTCTTGGCACCTCGATTTAAATTCCACCCCTTAGAAAAAAGAACACATTTAAAAATAAACAAAACAATGTGTTGTTTTTATTCGTTTTTCTTCTTTTATTTGAACGTTGAAACTTTCCCCTGTTTCATGAGAAGTGGTAGTTTTGTAATATTAGACAAAAGCTTGCCTTAAAGCATTTTCGTGTCGGCATTGTGCTAGAGGTGAATTGAAATATTTCTTTTCTCAGTTTCCCCTAATGGGAAACGATACTGCACCCTCGATATGTTAACTTTATCACGTGTGCATAATTTTATATTGCATTATTTCAATTTATCAAAAGCCTTTTTAACTGATTTTAAAAAAGAGGAGGTCACTTTGACCGTATATTTTATTTTGTTTAATATTTATATTTTACACAAAATCACAAGCAATCCAAGGAACCACGATTGTGATTCCAGCTGGTATTTTGTCGCGTTTCCGATCGGATGTTATTCATATTATAAAAGTAGGATGTACATATAATTACATTTGTTGTTAGTATTTTAATTTGAAGCAATTTCCACTTATAGCAGAGTACAAATAGAGAACGTAGAATGTTAAAAGTAAAACATTCCAGGACAAAGCATGTTGTATATTTTATATACTAACAAAACATTAATTATAGGAATTAATCGTTGGTAGGTCAAGAGATGATTATGCAAAAGCAACGTTTAGTAATTTATAAAAATATATTCTAATACTTTGAGGGTGGTCGTGGTCCTGGGCGCAAGCCAAACTCGGCGCTAATCTTACCTATCCTATTACACCCGGAAAATAATAATCACTCAGTTTTACATTTTATCCTGCTGAGCAGAATTGTGTTAGCCGAGTGGGGAATCAAAATAATTGATTTCTCTAAGTGGGTATCGAATATACTGTTGCACAGGCAGTCAGAGTATGATGCCCTACGTATTGTTAAGTAATATATTTTATGTATTTTTCAGTAATTATGATAGGTATGTTATATTTAAAGCCATTGTGGTGCAACGTCGCAGTATTTTACTGTAAATGCGACTGTTGTGGGTTATATTACCGCTCCAGATAAAAAAATGTTTTAATTTTTTTGCTCTAATAAGACAAAGACGACAAAGCGCAGCGTTGACAATGTCTCACAATAAGTAGTAGGGGGTAATTGGGTAACGAAGTATCTTAATATTAGCTTCCCCTCCTACTATTTGTGGGATAAAGCGTGAAGTTAAGAATATCTTATATTTTGATAAATCTCATTAACATCCCTTCTGAAAGAGCAACAATAATGCTACCATTTTCCCTTCTTCACACCCCTAAACTGTTAATTGTTCGATGTTATTCAAACATTAATTAATATTCGGAAAGCGATGAATAACTGAAGTTGTTCCATCTCGTTAAACCTTTCACGAAGAGACCCTCGACGACACTAATCGCTGGGACGGACAAATTTGATAAATTGGCCTATTACTCGCCATTTAATTACTATCGTGTTCTTTTTTGTATATATAAAAAATACCTATAATTAAACATTAGTAGGCCAAGAGATTGTTATACTAAAACAACGATTAGCGATTTATAAAAATGTTGTATTTTTACCTAGTATTTTGCGGCCGGTCGTGGTGCAGGAGCACAAGCGCGCGACTATAAATGAGAAAGGTTGTGGATTCGATTCCGTCTTGACTTGATTGAAGAGTATATTCAGTGTCAGATGTAACTTATGGCGTCATATCAACTGTGCAGGTCATATAGCCGAGTGGGGAATCAAAATAATTGATTTCTCTAAGTGGGTATCGAATATACTGTTGCACAGGCAGTCAGAGTATGATGCCCTACGTATTGTTAAGTAATATATCTTATGTATTATTCATTAATTATGATAGGTATGTTATATTTAAAGCCATTGTGGTGCAACGTCGCAGTATTTTACTGTAAATGCGACTGTTGTGGGTTATATTACCGCTCCAGATAAAAAAAAATGTTTTAATTTTTTTGCTCTAATAAGACAAAGACGACAAAGCGCAGCGTTGACAATGTCTCACAAAAAGTAGTAGGGGGTAATTGGGTAACGAAGTATCTTAATATTAGCTTCCCCTCCTGCTATTTGTGGGATAAAGCGTGAAGTTAAGAATATCTTATATTTTGATAAATCTCATTAACATCCCTTCTGAAAGAGCAACAATAATGCTACCATTTTCCCTTCTTCACACCCCTAAACTGTTAATTGTTCGATGTTATTGAAATATTATTATTTTTTTAATTTCATACTGTATCCCGCACATAGCAGGGAAGGCAGAGGGAACCTGGGAAACTATTGTTAAGACACTCCGTTCCCAATAAGGCACACTTCTATTCCTCATTTTCCGCCGAATTCTAGAGGCACTGCATGGTGAATATAATAATATATATGGTTTTTTTACATTTAATTTTGCCCCCGGAGTATTTGGCTATATAACCCTCACTTGATCTCAAATTGATATTTTTTTTTATTTTTAATATTTTGTGACATTTTTTGTATTTCATAGTAAATTATATATAGCTAAATAAATACGAAAACAGATGATATATTATTCATTTTTATATTCCGTTTACTTGTTATACTAGACCTCAAAAACAGAGTATCACATTAACACCTTCCCTATAACATTTTCATTAGGCTTAAAAGGCCATGATTTGATATCGTTTAACTGAACTGCTGCAATTTGCGGCGTTTTTCCACCCGATAAACCACAAATCCAACGCAGTACAAAATTCTACTTCATTTTTCCACGCCTCGTAAACCTTAACGTTACTTTTGCAGTAGCGTTAAGGTTTACTAGGTTTAAGGTCCACGTTTAATTCCTTGCAACTTTATTCCACCGGGATAAAGTTCATATTGGCGGATCGTAAATGAACTTGGATAGAAGTCGAGTCATTTTCCAGTGCACTATTGCAAGTTTCTCGTATAGCAGTAGACGTGGTTTACGATCGCGTGGAGAACATTTATGACCGGCTGTAAGGTCGGCGCGAGCAATGATATCCGGCTGCATGGGGATTTTATCATGGGAAAGGCTGGTAATAATAGTAATTGACGTAATATCATATTAGTGAACAGTTATAGCTGATTATATATTTTTCTATGTGATTGTTTGTTGCATCGAAGATTTTTTTTATGATAGAGTTGTATTTTTAAAGTGTAGCACCCTAAGGTATCTTTGTTTACATAAAAACATAAAGAATATATATTATTATAGTACAAGTTTTTCTCTCTCTCAAATCTCAATCTCATCTCAAAAGGAAAGCTAAATAGAAACACATTAATATGATTAAATGAATAAAGAGTTTATAATAATTGAATATTTATAGTTGTATTTTAGCTAAGTGCAAGCGTTGTATAAAAACAAAATTATACTTTGTAAGACGTTGCTAGGCCAGACGAATCAGTCTGGACGTAGTTTACGAGGCGATATGAGGATCTGTCTCGGGGAGGCAGACGCGGCGGCGACCGGGCGCCTCGATAAGACTGAGAGCTGTAAATTAAGATATAAATGAAATAAATAACAACATATTGTAGTAAATGTAAGACGTTGTTTTATAAAATCAGATTTCATTTTGTATATGCACCTCCTTACTATTTTTTTTTTATTTTAATTAACTTTCGCTGTTGAGGAAATACAACTATAATAAAAACCTCATAAGAAAATAACAAATAATATTAGATATAAAGGCCAGTCGTGAGTGACTCTGGGGTATAAACATGTGGCTGTAGACGCGACAAGTTGTGAGTTTGATTTCTACTTTAATTTCCTGGCTTTGCTAACGGGACATAGCGCAGCGTTGAGTTCCGCCACTCAAACCACAATGCCTCCAGAAGTTGGCGGAAAGTGAGAAACGGAAATTTCTTAATGGGAAAGGCGTGTCTTAACACTAGATTCTCAGGTTCCCTCCGCCTCCCCTGCTACATGCGAGATACAGCGTGAAGCTAAAAAATATATATTATATTAAAATATAAGTGAAACAATAAAAAGATTAGTAAATAATGTTAAATTTAAAAAAGAACAGAAATAAAGTTCCAAAACGTCTTTCGAGCCTTTGTCAAAGGCGTCACGACTTTCGTTCTCGACAAGAGACTTCTACTGAAAAAGTGATAATTCCATAAAAGCCGACGTTTTAATTGAAGTTGGTATGAAGAGGCGCGCCCGTGACTTTAGTACTAATTCAGTTTTCCCTAACGAGTTTTGACGAGTTGAAATGTTTTAGGAGTCGAGTGCTTTGACGGAGGTCGTTCAGGAAATTAACCTCAGGCTGTTAAGGGATTTTTATTTTGTTAAAATTTAAGCTTTTCATTGTGATAATTTTGGAATATTTTGGTTATATATATATTTTTTAGTTTAACGCTATATCTCGCATATAATAAGGTAAGCAGAGGGTCCCGGGAACATAGTCTTAAGAGGTTCTGTTCCCATTAACACGTCTGGTACTTTCCGTCGAATTCTGTAGGCATTGCATGTTGAGTGTCGGAACTCAACGCCGCGCTTTGATTCATTACCAGAACGATGAAATTAAAATATTAAATATTTCATTTTCTCGAGTGGCAATCGAACCCACAAACTGTCGAGTTTGCAGTCTACAATTGTGCCCCTGCACCACGACTAGCCTCTATAATGACCAATTATATAATGTTATATAAGTATATATTAAAAAAAATTATAAACATGTCGTATTTACATAGAAAAAATATATTAAATAACATAAACCAAAAGAAATACAATAAAACTCTAAATTAAAAAATATGTATTTTTCATTATGAAAAAATTCCATATTTTAATTATTATTTATTTATTATTCTCTATACAACTGCATACCGATGCAAAGCTTAACAACACGTAGCCCGGCGACTACGCCGCTACGGCGCGGGCGGTGTAGCGCTACGTGACTGGCTTGCATTTGATAGATGATGCTCGCACTACAGACAAATGAGCTTACTTTGTCTTTACGATGGAATACGAATGTATGTCTTTTACTTGTCTTTTTATATTAAATTCAAAATAAGTTTAAATTTAAAATAAGTTTTAAATTTATATCATACAATTTTATATTAAAAGAACAAGTTATTATGTTACGTTATTGTTAATTGTGAACATTATTAGCTTCGCGCTGTATATGTAATACTAGTTTCTTTTAAAAACTTCACACTGTATTTTACACATGTTTTTATTTTCATCGTCAATTTTATTACAAAAAATGGATGATTCTCGAAGTTGTTATTGAAAATATACCTATAACTTTGCTATAAATGAGCTTCACGCTGTCCCGCACACAGCAGGATAGGCAGAGGGAATCTAGTGTTAAGATACTCCTTTCTCCATTTTCCGCCGAATTCTGGAGTAGCAGAACTAAAGGCTTTGCCTCGACAGCAAGACGAAGTAATGAAAATACTAAATACTTCATATACAAGTGGAAATTGAACCGAATTTTAGATCAATATATATATATATAGTTACATAACATAGTTACTATAAAACTGAGAAACGACGCTAACCAAATTGTTCCAGTCTAAGCGACACACAAGGTCGCAAGCTGCTATAGTATTTACAGAACACACCATCGTCTTCGATCAATACCCGTTTGTTCCCAATTTTTTCGGAGTACGTTCGTATCGATCGCGTATAAGTGGAACGAATTTACGACTAATTAAATATTCATTTTATTGATGTAATAATTACACAGGATATAATCATTTTATAGTTTTTCTTTCCCATTTTTATATTCTCTTTTATTTGTCGTTGCTGTAGAACCAATAAAAAATATTATAAGTAGGTGGTAGTATTTTTTTTAATTTGTAGCTGTATGTATTTTATATTATTAAAAATATTATTACTTGCAATTATATATGATGGCGGTAAATGTAGAATATAGTGCTAAAAGTTCCATTTGTACGTACATACATTGAGACTACACTTTACGTTTGTTTCAGAAGGCATTTATTTATATTCAAAATATTCTACCTATATAAAATTAATAGCCCCGTACGCTCAATATCAAGTCAATATTTTTTTTCGTCACTCTGTATTCCGCACACAGGAGAGTAGACAGAGTGAACCTAGTGTTAAGACACTCCGTTTCCTGTTCTTCGCCGAATTTTGAAGGCATTGCGCGTCGAGTGGCAGAACTTAATGCAGCTGACTCCAGAGAACCCACAACCCGTCGCGCTTACAGTGACACTTGTGCCCCTGCGCCACGAGGCCAGCCGGCACAAATTAGTTAGATAGATTATATGTTAAAATATATTTTTGCTTTTGTTACAGCCACCGAGCTAGACCTGCTGGCCGCGCTGTCGTTGCACAACACGACGCGTGTCGGCGTCAGCGTCGCTCCGGGCATGCAGACGCAGCGCACCGCCTACGCTTTACAAGGTAAACAATTACTCTTATTCTAAATGCACGCTGTATACCGCACATAACAGGATAGACAGAGGGAACCTGGGAACCTATTGTTAAGATACTTTATGCCTATTAACACGAATCCGTTCTCTCTCTTCCAACTCTCTGCCGAATTCTCATGGCATATTGAGTGGAGGAATTCAACGCCGCCGCCTAGCTATCTCTTTATTTATCATAACATTAAATATATTAACTTCTACATTTTTTTTTATTTAACAAGGAGACTAAATCTAGGGAACTCACTCTATACTTTCTTATGCACCCCTTTATAATTATTTTGCGTTATTCCAGGCCGACTTTGCATTTTATGTAATCAGATAGAAGAAGAAAAAGGGTATAGGGTAAATAGAAAAATTGCCGTAGTTTGAATTCAAACTCATAAATATTATGTATCTACAGTCAAATACGTAAATGGGGTGTCGGCTACGTCATCACTTTTGTAATATAATAATATTTTCTATTTTCTTCTATCTATACGAGAGAACGAAGTTCCGATAATTGTTTATAGAGAGATATACAAAAAATTATGCTTGGTTGCCTAACCAGACCATTTGTAAAATAAAAAATGTTACTTGCAGCTTAACAAGACTCCAATTAGATTCTAACTAAATTTATATAAAAAAAAAATAATTAAAATGTCAATAAAAATTAAAACGAAGCACAATATATTTAATCAAAAAATGGCGTTTGATTCATCTTTATTTTCTTCTATAATCACATAATGGATCGTAAACATAGCGAGGTGTAAGGTGCAATTCATCGTAGTGCAACTTTACTTCGTCTACGTCTTGGTGAGTGCCGACACACCCCTGTGTACATTGTCTGTATAGCAGCACAGTGTATTCTATGAACTAGGAGTATATTGTGTTATAACAATATGACAGTTATGTAGGCCGGCCGTGGCGCAGCAGCACGAGGTGTGACTGTAAAACCGACTGGTTGTGGGTTCGATCCCCACTCGAGGAGGTGAAATATTTACTTAAATTTATATTTCCATTTCGTCGCTCTGGTGTCGAGGTTAAGCGCGGCGTTGAGTTCTGCCACTCAACACGCAATGCCTCCAGAATTCGGTAGAAAGTGGGGAACGGAGTGTCTTAACACTGGGTTCCCTCTGCCTACCCTGCTGTGTGCGGGATACAGCGTGAAGCTGATTTATTTATTTATTTATTTTATGTAATACTTAATTATTTTTCACGTAAAATATCTTTAAAAAAATTAATAAAGTCTCAGCACTAGTTGTCTACTTTATTATATACGGGAGAACGAAAAATGTACTAAAAGTTGCTAAATGTTGAATTAATATGGTAATACAGGCCTGTGGTGGCGCAAGGGTACATGCGTTTGTAATTGCGACAGATTGTGGGTTTGATTCCCACTCGAGGAAATAATATACTTACTATTTTCGTTTTCCTTGCTGTATCGAGGCAAAACGCGGCGTTAAAACCACGCCACGCAACACGCATAATTCGGTGAAGTCTTAATACTAGGTTCTCCTGCTTACCCTGCTATTTGCGGGATACAGCAGAAGTTGAACAAAAAATTGCTAATATAAAATAAATTATAATATAAATGTTGTTCTTGAATACTCGTAAAATATGAAAGCGCAAGGCATATTTCATTCACTACAATTACACTTAAAGCCTCCGCGTAATGGCTGCCACCACGCCTCATTAGGTTTCAATTTCCGAGTGAGGGTTCTAGTTTCGTATAAATTTTGTTCAAATTTTAAATTTAAATCGAATATATAGAATACTGGAATATTTCGTAAGTTTTATTAAAAAAATCCTTGCACTTTTATTGTATGTGAAAATTTAATTTCCAATTCAAGTGACGAAATATTCATTTGTGTGTACGAACAGATTGTTAAAATAGTTACTTAAATATTGATATAAACATTTATTTTTATACACTTCCGTTCCCTACTTTCCGCTAAATTCTGGAGGCATTGCGTGTTGATTGGCGGGACTCAGCGCCGAGTTTCGCCTTGTTACAAGGGCGAGGAATCGAACCCACAACCTGTCACGTTTAGTCCCACGGATGTGCCTCTGCGTCACGAATAACCTCAAAGTAGAATTAAGAATGCTTATATACTTTAAATACTAAACGTAGCACTCGTTATTTATATTTATAAAACAATAAAAAATATGGCGTGTGTAAGTTATTAATGTTTATATACTACTTTCGGTAGCTTAGCAACATTCGCTATCTTCCTGCTATATATCAATACTAGCGGACCCACCCGGCTTCGCCCGTTGAACTATACGAATATTTAAATTATTTTATTATAATATTAAAAGTGGTTACTGTGTCTCATCAACCTTCAGAGATAAACTTATACCATCGCGGATTTTTTAATATTTTTTTTAAAAGAAATTATTTTTGTAAAACATTGTTTTTAATATGTCTTATAAGGTTGAATCAGCGCACGCCATGTAAGCGTTCAGGGAGCTCATTTTGGGTGACCTTTTCTTAATACAACAAAATTCCTTGTTGCTTAGCGACGGTTGTAATTAACATGGCAAACAATAAATTGAATGTCAAATTGAAAGATATTTTAACATATTAGTATATATCGAGAATATTACAAAAATGAGAAAAAACCTATGTTCATCCCAAGATCCTCAAAATCTGTATATGACATTTTATCACAATCGGATCAGCGGTTTGTCCGTGATTGCGTCACAGACAGACAGAGTTACTTTCGAATAGAATTTATAATATAGGTATAGACAGAGTACAAGTAAAATAAAAGATTTTTTATATATTTAGGTACATAAATTCCAGTATATTACAGTTTGATTGATACAATACCATGTATTGTTTGGACTACGAATCATTTTTATTTCCGGAGAATCCCTATGAAGAGGGAGCTGACCCTCGTTCTTTATCGTTTTCAATTTTTAATGAACAGAATAATATCTTGTGAAAAGATTGACTTGCAACTTGTGAGCGAGGGGTCGTGGTTATGTTAGACACGTGGCGGCATCGTGCAGAAATTATAATAAGGGACTTTTTCTTTAATAAAAATATTAATAAATTATTATCTTGACATCAAAAGTGTAACTCTCATATTGCAATTGCAATTTAGTTGCTACAATTTTTTATTAAATAATTACGACGGTTTGCTTGAATGTTTAATATACTAACGCCCAATATTAATAACTTATCTCCAACGTCAATCTTAGATTGTTTCATATATTTATCCAATCTAGAGATTGGATAGATATATGAAACAATCTAAGATTGACGTTGGAGATAGGCTATTAATATTGGGCGTAAATCAGTAAAAAAAAGTATGTTTACAGATGTAATATCCATACCTATATTATAAATTCGAAAGTAAC
>JAATLQ010012717.1:37977-95044 GCA_013421005.1 Heliconius erato x Heliconius himera | reverse complement strand
GTGTTCTGTGTCTTGACGTGTACTGTTCTGTGACTGTCTAACTGTTCCCTCATAAACCGTCTTTCAATGTTCAGCTGGATGTTGTTGTAAGCCGCACCGCTGTGCGTGTGTACCGCCCGCGTCCGCTTCGATAGACCACTGCCGGGCTCCGCACTTGCATTCCAAGCGACATGGGAATCAGTAACTGCGCATTTCATTCTACTGTAAAGAACCGGGTTCAGACTAGGCCGTCGCTCCGATCGGAACAGGCTGCCGGCGGTCAGTCGCCCGTCGGTCGGTGCCGAATCTCCCTCCAGAATTTTCATCCGCGATCGGACATTGCAAACCGCGTCGTCCCTCTGGCTTTCCATCAGACACCAAGTAGCTCTTTGACACCGAACGCGATTCGTTCCGAGGTACATGGTCCCCTTCCCGAGCGAGCGATATTGAGATGTAGAGCGAGCCGAGGCCCGCTCGCAGTCGGTCTGCCCTCCCGCCCCGTCTGCCGTCCGAGTATCTGTGGTTGTGTTCGTGTACCTCGGAACAGTTCGCTCGGAGGGAGGTTCCGAGAGCGCGGCGACGGGTTACGGAACTCGGTAGCTATGTGCCCATGTGCTGCACAGGTACTTGGAGCTGCAGTCCAGCGGTCGCCGCGATGAGGTGCGGTTACACTACGTGGCGGCGGGGAGCGCCACAGCTCGGGTGGAGACGTTCCCGTTTCGCCTCGCGGACGGCGCGTGGCACCGCGTGGCGCTGGCGGTGTCGGGCGCGCAGGCCACGCTGCTCGTCGACTGCCACCCGCTCTACCGTCGCCTGATACCACCACCAGATCGCAACTTTACTCAACCGCAACTATCGTTATGGGTTGGACAGAGAAACAGTAAACATTCTTTATTTAAGGTGAGAAAACAAAAATATATATATAGTTAATTAAGAATAGCAATTACTTAAAATATACATATAATGTTGTGGTGAAGGGTCCTCATGACCCGATTTCTAACTTTTGGAAATCGAAGTTATCGAAAGCCACATAAAAAAATTAAACTGAATTTTGAATTGAAGATTTTTCTGGATCTTAAAAAACATCCTAAATTATGAAAGTATTTTCATAATTTAGGATGTTTTTACAAACATATGTTAAGTAACGATTTTTTTTAATATTTCCAGGGAACTATACAAGATGTAAGATTAGTAAGTGGACCTCATGGCTATTTGGTGCAGTGCCCGGGGCTGGACTCTGAGTGCCCCACCTGCGGGCAGTTTGCACTACTGCAAGCAACAGTACAGGAACTAACTTCGCATATCCATGATTTATCACTCAAGGTTAATTTTCTTTCTATCTTTACGTTTCACATGTAAAATCTTACAACTTAGCAGACTCAAATTATGTAATAAGGCTAAAAAAGGGTCTTTAGTAACACTCAATTTTTTTTTTTCAGCCATTTTTTATCTAAAAAAATCTACACAATCTAGTAAAAAAATTAAGCACTATTAAATTGAATGGTCTTTCTAGTTGGTGGGTACCGAGGCGCGGCTGGCGCGGCTAGAGCAGTGCGACTGTCAGAAGTCGTGTTACTCTAACGGCACAGTGCACGCGGACGGCGCTACCTGGCAAAAAGACTGCAATCGATGCTCCTGCGTGGTAAGACACATATTTTGATTATAAAATAATAATAATAAAATAACTTTCAAATAATATTTAGTAAAATACATATTTCAATACCATTATGGGTAAAAAATAAACATTAAAATATTTTAGCATAATCCAGCAGCTGCCAAAGCAGATAAATTGAGAAAAGTAATTTGTTTTACAGCATGGCGAAATTACGTGCAGGCCAGTAGAGTGCGACAGAGCTGAATGTAAAAATCCAGTACTTCATCCAGGAGAATGTTGTCCTACTTGCCTTAGTAAGTCTGTTTATTTTTGGATTTCATAATAGACTGCTAAATGTTATGTATTTATTTCATTGTTTGTTGTATGAAAATATGTTTTATTAAGATATTTACCTAGTAATTAAGATATAATATGCATATTCATTTATCACAATATAATGCACATATTTTTGTAATTTCACGATGTATCCTTCATATAGTAGAGTAGACATCTACTAGTAGAAATCTACTATTAGTGCTTAAACACTTTATTCTTTACTTATATCGACTGGCCGAATTGAAAAAGGCACTCTATCTTTTTACCAGAGTGAGAAATGGAATTTGAATACACGACCGTTGCGTTTATATTCAGGCCCTGTGCGCAACAATGTCTTGTATAATTCACATTCTTTATTATTTTCATGTAAATTTGATACATGTGTTAAATCGGTTTATTTTCCCAATACTTCCAGGACAATGCCTACTAAAGGGGACACTGTACGAGCACGGGGAGCGGTTCGCGCCCAAGGAGTGCGCGGAGTGCGTGTGCCACGACGGCAACATGCAGTGCACGCGCGTGGACCCCGACACCGCGTGCCCGCCGCTGCCGTGCGACGCGCCCGACCAGTTCACCGTGCCCGGGGAGTGCTGCAAGTTTTGTCCAGGTCCACATAATAACATTTTATTTGATTTCATTTGACATTCAAAATTTACACAAGACTGTAAGAACTCAGAAACAAATTAATTTTTACATCGCTTAGATCACTTTCATTCGATTCAATTCGATTCGAATCACATTCAAAGTTCATTTAATTCTATTAATATTGAACATATTTCTAAATTAAGTCCCCTGTGTCTGATGAATGTTGCAAGTATTGTCAGTGTTGTCATAGTAAATTTTAAGCAAAATTTTTTCAAAGTGATTGAACTGGTTGATATGGTTTGTTCATAAAATTATACTTTCGTTTACAAATGAGAAGATAAGGACCTTGAATTATTGTAACCAAGTAAACAATTTGGAACTGTGTCGTCGGCTATGTCTAAGTATTATATTACTTAGTAAATTTAAAGTGTATGGTAATATCTAAATGAAACGTCTATATATATTTTGTCAATAATAACATATAATTTTAGAAACTATATTTAAAAATTAATTATATATTTTATTTTATATAATTTCAGGAGTGGATTATTGCAGTATGGGTCATTCGTGTGACGACAACGCGATGTGTATGAATCTCAATACAAAGTACACTTGTAAATGTAACCAGGGGTTTCAGGGAGATGGAATCACTTGTGAAGGTAAACAGTTCGAACTTTAAAAAATATTACATTTTATATAAATTTTAATATTTGTATGTGTTGTCTTTTTATTGTATATCTTATATTCCCTTATAAATTTATCTCTTGCTATAAGACCTTGTTACTTCAATTTAGTCCGTTCCAGCCTAATCAAAAGAAAAGCAACTTATTATTCAATATTTTTTCATATCGATTTGAGTTTTGCAACTCAAAACGCAAAATCTACTAAATAGGGCGGAAAGTGAGGAGTACGGAGTGACTTAACCCTGTTCCCTCTGTCTACCCTGTTATATGCAACATGTGGCGTGAATAATGTTGTTAACAAAATTAATATTATAAGCAATATCTTTCAACTACAGATGTGGATGAATGTCAGCGGGCAGGCGGACGAGAGGGCCACCACTGCCACTCTAACACCAGCTGCGTCAACGTGGTCGGAGGATATGTCTGCCAGTGCCTGCCAGGGTACACGCGCCGGGATAAATTTAACTGTGCTGAGGTATACTAATATTAAAATTAAATGTATATCATGTTTATCAGATTACATACATTATATGTATGTATATATATATTGGTTAAAAATTTAATATAAGAAACTAATTAAACAGTACATATCAATACGTCAGACATATTTTCTATGTAAGTGAATAAGATACTTATATCTGAACTCAATTATTGTTCAAAATTTTAAGTTATGCTTACGATAAAAATAATGTAGGTACGTTAACATCTTACAGTATTATTAAATACTCAGAATTAGAAAAGGTATTACGCGAATATGAACCTCATTGCGTTGAATTTTGTATACACCAATTAAAATGATAATAGATTTACTAAATAAAGCACGTCCGCGTCCAGGTGGACGAGTGCGCGAGCGAGACGCACGGCTGCCACGCGCACGCCGAGTGCCGCAACACGCCCGGCTCCTACTCCTGCCGCTGCCAGGAGGGCTACTCCGGCGACGGGTACACCTGCCAGCGTGAGTTACAATAGACGCCGTTATTTCTTTTTTTTTTTTTGTTTAAATCATAAACCACAGATTAGACATAGAGAAGTAAGTGCTAAGATACTTTCTCCACACTCCATCTACATTCGAACCATTCGCTTAACAGAGTTTAAGAGAAAAATAATATAAAAAATGTAATAACATCATTCCCCAGATCGGTAATCGAATTCAATTCAATTCAATTCTTTATGAGTCGGACATTGTGTCACTAAATTACAATGGTCGTCTCCCTTTTATGTTATCACTGAGTACTACAATTCATTCACTAGAACTATTCCCATATAAATAAATTTTCTTACGATAAACCTATTACTTGTAAAGTCATTTATAAAACATACCCAAAAAACAAAATTAATAATCAATATCGTATACCCACAGCAATCTGTACAGGAGGTTGCTTAAACGGAGGAGAGTGTGCGGCTCCGGAGCACTGCGCGTGCGCACGAGGCTTTACAGGCACGCGATGCGAGCGCGACGTGGACGAGTGCGAGGCTCATTCGGCCGCGCGCGCCGCCTGCGTGCCTCGCGCATTGTGCGTCAACACACCTGGCTCGTACTACTGCGTGTGCCGGGACGGGTATAGACGGGATCCGTATCAGGATCATTGTGAAGGTGAGATAAGTTGTTTGTATACTAAACACACGGGAAATAGGTTTTATGACAAAAAAAATCCCATAATAGTATCTTTATTCTTTCCTATTCCTTTTTTTTAGCTTTTCGTATTATAGCAAAAAAGATTTTTGAGTCATAATTTAAGTACATGTTTTTAGTAGTAGAAAAGTAGAGATCTTGTCCGTTTAATAATTAAAATCATGTGATTCCAGATGTAGATGAATGTGCCGAGGGCTTCCACACGTGCCACCCGAGCGCGCGGTGCGTCAACACTGATGGAGGCTTCCGATGTGAATGTGACACACACGAGTGTGAACTTAGTAAGTTTTAAAAATAATTAAATAGTTTTTATATGGAAATAACCAATGTTCTTAAGATATAACAAAATATTCAATATATTATAAATGCTGAATTACTGTATTAAACAGATTAATTTTATCTAGATGTCTAGAGTGTAGTCTTATTTTTCCAGATTACAAATAATATATTTATAATGTATATATATAGGTGTAACGCGATCGACGGATCAACAGTTGTCTATGGGTAGAGGACCTCAGTACCTATCCTATAAATATGTAAAAAAAGGATTTAAATGTAGTCAATTTTCCTAATAACAATAACATTTGAAAGAGAACCTAAGTACAGTATGTAACACGTAGTCGCACGCCCAGGCTGTTCGTGGCAGGGGCAGGTGGTGGCGGACGGCGCGCGCTGGGCGGAGGGCGGCGGGTGCCGCGCGTGCGCGTGCCGCGGCGGCGTGGCGGCGTGCGCGCGCGCGCCCTGCGCCTGCGACCGCGACCGCGACAATACCTCACTTACTGTATGTACTATCATTTCTATTTGTCTCTAACTTTTTCTCTGTAATAATTTTTGTTTACAAAAATCTTATCATATATCACTAAATCTAGTTGTGGCCAGTGTGAGTCCGATTTCCACTCGAGGAAATAAAATATTTATTATTTTTATTTCTTCGCTGTGGTGTCGAGTCAAAATTTTTACTTAATTTTTTTCAAAATTACAATTCTATATAAAATTCTATATAAAAAAATCGTATTTATCCGAAATAAATACTTTAAGACTAAATTAGTGTTTTTTACGTACTTTAATCTACAAATTAATTTATAGGATTGTTCTACGATTACACATCACATATTCGTTTGTCCCGTTTCCGTAGGAATTTCGGAAAACTTCTTTCTGTGCTCTCCTATACTTCTTAATAAATTAAATTGTATCTTTCTATACAACTGTCCTGTACAATCCCTTAATTAAGTAGTAAAACAATTTTATAATATATACATAAAGGACATATATATTTTGAACTTTAATATACTGCAGCACAGTTCCGAAATAATTGGCTGTACATGTTACAGTATATTTCCATTTAAATTATCTTTATTTCCTTGACGTGAAACAAAATTTCATCGTTGTATTCTGTCACTTATAAGCAAATTAAAAAGATTTGTCGTCATGTCATTATTTCTTATTATAACTTTTTCTTTTCCGAAACATACTTAAATAAATAAAATCTCCTAAATTTCTAAAACAATCTCCAGATTCCAAGCACTCTGTCGCCGCTGTCGCTGCCACTCGCGCCGGCGCCGGCGGCGTGCTGCCCGCACTGCGACGCGCGCTTCCACTGCCGCCACCAGGAGATGCACCACGTCACCTTCCGCAGCGGCGAGCGCTGGCTCTACCAGTGCCAGATCTGCGAGTGTCTTGTACGTATTACATATCACTTGTCACTATAGGTAACACATTGGTATGGTACCGACTCTCTGATTGTGTTTTACATTGATTTTAATTATATATCATAAAACTTAAGCAAAGTTAATAGTACATAATAAAAATCAACCTAACAGAAATATTTATATTGTTGAGACAGTATCTCATATACAACAAAACCGTCTTGAAATTATAAATAATATTTGGTTAGGCAATACAATAAAATCTTTAATCCCATGAAACCAATGTTAAAAGAAAAGTCTCAAGAAAAAGAAAAACCGGCAGTAGATGAAAGTCATATCTGAGGAATCTCAATGAATTAACTGTCCACCTTCGACTAAATGTAGAGGCCCTAGAAGAATAACATATTAAAACTACCAAATAACCAATATATAGATATAATTACTACGATATAACAAGTAACAGTAAGACAGGTAGGGGGAGACCTAGGTTGACCTTTGAAAACACCGTATCAAAGATACTGGAAGGTCACGTGAAAAGCATGAGTACTCCTCGGAGAGCATGTATGAAGAGGTTGATGACAGTGGACGAGGCGATAGAGGTATGTAGAGGCGTTTGGCGCTCTATTCTCTCTGTTACAGACTACCCCATTAGAGGTACAGCGTGAAGCTAAGTTAAGTATGTAACAACAATATGATGAATTTATCTGACTGATTTTACCAATTTCCAGTTGGGTGAAGTCGATTGTTGGGAGCCAGAGTGTGAAGAAGGAGCGGAGTGCTGCGTAGAAGCGGGGGCGGTGGGGAGTGCGGGGGGGAGCGCGGGGGCGCCGGGGGGGGGGGGGGGGGGGGGGGGGGGGGGGGGGGGGGGGGGGGGGGGGGGGGGGGGGGGGGGGGGCGAGTGGCGCGCGCCGCACCGGCTCGAGCTGGCGGGCTGCGCGCCGCCGCACTGCCCCACGTGCCAGGTACGTATTGCTAGGTGACTGATTGCTTATGTTTTGAGATACTAAGCAACGAACAAGTTTAAGGAAAAATATACCTAATTATAATAGTGTCGATGAAAATATTAATTCTTAACGTAAAACAGCATTCCAATATATTCATAACTAGTATTGCTTCAGGACCAGGGCTGTTTTAAAAATGTAAAGGTTCATTTAAAGGAGTTTTAACCACCGAATTTCAAAGAATTTTCAATTTTAATTGCATAGAGAATTGCAATTTTGTAATACAATAGCGGATATCTAATTATTTTGTAATATGCACCAGACCTGAAAGAGCCCGAGTTACATCACGTTATACTCTTACATACATACAATAATATTAATCATTGTTATCACATGTCTAACAATTAATTATTTACTTAAAATCATCCTAATGCTTAAAAATTAATAAAATTAATATTAAATTTAGCTTCATTCATTAAATATTACTAAATGTGAAAACAGGTAAGTAAGGCTTTGTGAGGCATTCCATCAGGTATCGTGTGAAATTGTCCGACCGCTTGCTGATTCTATTTGCTTGTTAATGTGATGTTAACAATTGTGTTGAGTGCCGGCTTTATTAAAAAAAAAAAACAATCAAAACCAGTTTTAAAAAAGTACAATAAAATTAAGAAGCTATTCATAAAAGATAAAAAAAATATATAATTCATAATAACAATTAATTTTCAACTTATAATTCATTATCATTTACAAAAAAATGTGTGTTACCAAAAAATATTAAACCGAAATTTTCTTAAAATCCATTCCTAAACAATATTGCTGTATATTGATTACCTAGATTAAACATTATTAAATTATTAAATATTTTTTTCTTATTGTCAATATCAAAGCAAATAGCAAATTTGTGGGTATATCCCAAAAGCCGGTGCTATAACTAACCAAGCGTCGGCCATTGCGGCCGTCGAGTGTACACGGTTTCCGCTTGTTGCAGGGCGGGCAGTGTGCTACTTTGGTGAGCAATATCGCGTGTTGTGTGCATCGGTAACCATCCCCACTCTTCTTACTCATTCATTATATTGCTATTAACAGAATTTATTTGTGCTTATGCCTTCCATTTAGTATCTGTTTCATTTAAAAATGTAAATGTCCACATTTGGCTTAAGGTAAAAATTAAAAAAAAAAATATTGGTTGTATGTTATTGAAATATTGATTGTAAAAGTTAATAACTCTTAATTTTTTTTCTATATCTGCTAAATAGAAGGCACATCATTTCAGGTTTCATATAACGTTGCATGTCCTTATTTTCGAATCCTCCCCTGAATTCGCATGGTGGTTTTGTTTAAAGTATTTGTTGTAATGTCATATCTACATTACAAATTGAATTGGCATGGTGAACATTTAGAAATCTTATTTTATTATTTCTTTAAATTATATTTGAATAAAGCAGCTTGTTTAATCACCAAAGGGCCATTTTAAACTGTTTTTTAACTGTGACGAGGTTATTTCAATCAAGACGCTGCTGAAAATAATTAATTTTATGTTATTTTTCGTTAAAATATATTTACTTATCTAAGTCATTTATTTATGTAATATTTTTTTAAATTATATGCTTAGGTATATTTTCTTCATTTATACTTTTCTTCTTGGTTAACGCATTACAATCTGTATCAGAAAAAGTTCCTAAAATTATTAGCACCGATATCCTAGTTGTAAATGTCCTATTAATAATATTTTTATAGCATCACGTAGTTCCTATTAGGTAATAGTAGTTATCTTCTATGTGTACCTTTGTAATATGTTTATTCAAGAAGATGGTATTATATGTAGAATTTATAATTTTGTCAGAATAGTAGTGTTCCTATTGATGTTGTTAGTAATTACGAATAACGCCACTGATATTGTCGAGTATCAAAATATCTTGATAACGATCACATTTTATAAATAGTAATGCATTGGTAACAGATTTCTCTTTATCCTTTTTTACATTCATTCCAAAAGTAGCGTAAAATAATGATGTTGAGTATTGTTCGTTGTACTAGTAGATTAGTAGGTAGTTCTATATGATCATGAATAGAATAGTGTGTCGTATCTTGATATGGTGGGTCTCGCAATACGAGTGGCGTGGTGGTGGCGCGGTGGGTGCGAGTGATGTGTTGTTGCGCAGAGCGCGGCGCGACGTGGCGGCGGCGCTGGCGCTGGCGGCGCTGTGGTGGGGCCGCGCGCCGCGCCCGCACCGCAAACACCGCGGCGCGCGGCGCTAGAGCCGCCCTGAGCGCGCGCGCACTCCTTATTTATTCTAGATAGACCTAATGTTAACCAATTGCGGGCGCCGCTCCCGGCCTTAACTGAGCGCGCGCCGGCCCGAGCGGGTCTCGGGGCTCGGAGCTCTCAACTCGAGTACGATCGCTTATAACCATTATCTTAGACTTGTACCATGTAGCCATTGTTGAGTCCACGGCCGGCGGGCCGGCGCGCGGGCCGCGGGCGCTCCGAGGTCTCGCCTCTCGCAATTCGATAGTCCTGTAGATACTAAGTTTCTAAGGGTGAGACCGCCGCGGCCCGCGCGCTCGCGCCCCTGTTGTAAGATTTTTTTCATAATATATTATAGTTTTTTGTTTGTCTTTATATAGAAATCGTTTTCATGAATATTTTGAAAATAACCAAAAATAGGTACCAAATATAGAAAGATATGATTGTTTCCTAATTTCATAAAGCATTTTAATGCTTGCATGTTGTATTGTGTTCAAAAAATTATAATTAAAAAAAAAGATATCCTTATTATTTCGTTTTAATAATTGTACCCACCCTGTAAGTTAAGTTAGTGAAAATTGTTACGATATCAATTATCTGGTCAATAAAATAAAATGTATGACAATAAAACACCTATTTATTTTCCAACACTTCACATATTATATCCATCAACAATAAATTTCCCGTAAAACATTAAGTTCAAAATATATTAAACATAAAATAATTTAGAAAAAAAAAATTTTTTCAATAGTTTTGATGTTCAAGTATGAAATTTCCTGTAAATATTGCATTTACACTGGGGCAGGGGGCGCATGAGGCGTCGCGACGCACGCCACGCGCAGCGGCAGGGCCGGCTTGAGGACCGCCGCGTTGCGCTCCAACGAGCTCGTCACCAGCATGTAGGCCGTCGCGAACAGCGTCACTGTCTGCATATAATATTATAAAATTATTAGTGTTTAATTTACTAGTTAGTATACAATCCTATTAAGTTTTCATTTATAACATGATGTTTTTATTACTTTTTTTTATATCAAGTCTTTCAATTGTATTTGGTTAACAAGACAAAAGATGCTTCTATGGTTTCACACCCTCAAGAATAGGTGATAAAAGTATACAATAAATATTGTATATATGCATACAGCATTGATTGCTACAATTGAAACAAACAAATAATAAAATTTTTAAGACATTAAGTATATTAAGACGGACTGTTAGTACACTATTCTCTATCTAAATATCTTTAAGCTCAATTTACCTTCACAATAATAATAACGCAACCCAGAACAGCTAAAGAATTGGAAAACATGTGAAGCTCCATACGCGCCAGTCGCGCGCACCCCGTACGGTAGAGTGGTGTGTTACAATTCTCCTCTTTCTTAAAGTATACGAAGGTATTTACCATAGTATATGCAAATAAATAAATATATCAGCTTCACGCTGTATCTCGCCCACAGCAGGGTAGGCAGAGGGAACCTAGTGTTAAGACACTCCGTTCCCCACTTTCTGCCGAATTCTGGAGGCATTGCGTGTTGAGTGGCAGAACTCAACGCCGCGCTTTCCCTTAACACGAGAGCGAAGAAATGGAAATATAAATTTAAGTAAATATTTCATCTCCTCGAGTGGGGATCGAACCTACAACCAGTCGATTTACAGTCACACTTCGTGCCTCTGCCCCACGACTGCCCTCTGAGTTCTGTCACTCAACACGCAATGCCTCCAGAATTCGGCAGAAAGTGGGGAACGGAGTGTCTTAACACTAGGTTCCCTCTGCCTACCCTGCTGTGTGCGGGATACAGCGTGAAGCAATTTTTTTTATTTAGCTCTTTATCAACTTACTTTTCCATGTACAACACGGCCACAGCAGGAAGGTGGTAAATTAAGGCGGTGTTGGTACCAATCGGTATAAGACTGGGCTCCACAACATTTCAACTATAATTGTAATTATTATTTAGTGATAAAAAAATGAATAATTATAATATATAAAATGAATAATAATAATATTAATAACAATAAAAAAATATAATATAATTTGAAGTCGCGCGCGCGACAAATTGCACCGCTGTTTCCACCACTCCAAGCAATGCCTCCAGAATTCAGTAGAAAGTGGGAAACTGAAGTGTCTTAAGGGAAACGGTGTGCCTTAACTCTTGGTTCCCAGGTTCCCTCCACATACTCTTCTATATACGGGATACAGCATGGAGCTAAAATAAAAATATAATAATTTCCCTACCTCTAGCTGCATAGAAGCAAATGCATCCCTGACCGTTGGATAAAATTGTTCATAAGACATCGCACGCAACATGCTCGAGTTCAGAGAAGTGGTGTCGCGCACCGCCCGCGACAGTCCCGTCAAGGAGGATATGCCAGTGGAGAGCAGCATCATACCCGACATCACTAATAACATTAACTGAAAAAAAAATAATAGAAGGAGCAAAATAATAAACGTAATAAGTTGCGTCACTACCTCAAAGTATTCTTATTTAATCTGTATACAATAGGTAAATTTTACACATAGTAACATATTCAATCAATTACGGGAAAAAAACGTACAGTAGTCGCAAGCGTGACTGATCTTGGATGATAAGGAACCATGGAGGCCAACCAGCAGGCGGGCAGGCAGAGCAGTGCACCCGCTATAAATAGCATGCTGACACCGAGATCCACACCTAGGTCTGATGTCCAGAAGTAGTATGACATTCGTAAGAGACTCCAGGCTGTTGAGCATCCTAGTATGGCTCCTCCGCTCTATCAAACAAAATCTGTTATATTAGACAAGAAATACAGAAACAATATCAGAAATTCTTTGTATTAAATTTAGTACTAAATCAACTTCACAGCGGGAATTGTCTTAATACAAGGGAACCTTGTATTAAGACACTCCGTTTCCCACAATTTAGTATTAAATTTAGTTGAATTTAGTATCTTTTTTGTTAAGACTTATCGTGGCGCAGGGGCACAAAGTGGGCCTGTAAATGCGACCTTTCATGGGTTCGATGTGGATGCCAATGCCTCCAGATTTCCGTAGAAAGTGGGGACCGTAGTATCTTAACGCTAGGTTCCCAAAGGCAAGGGCCTACCCTGCGGTGTGCGGAATACAGCGTGAAGCTGAATAAAAATTGTATTAAATAAATAAAGAAACTAATGAATTAACGCCGTTATTTATCTTTTATTTATAAGTCTTATCATTAGATAAGACTTTTCCTGTTAAATACAGAAAATCTACCTTCTTCTGACTAAGATATTGTTTTATGATGAAAACAGTTCAAATAAACATATAAGTCGAATGTATGAATGATCGTTAAACCACAAAACTTCTTTATGTTAGTAAGAATAGCAGGATAGCTTTTACTTTACTTTTACGATAGATATATAAAATACATGTTAATTAAAAAAAAGAGGCCAGTCGTGGCGCCCCTGCGCCCAGTCACACTCTGTGCCCCTGCACAGAGTGTGACTGTAAAACCGACTGGTTGTGGATTCGATCCCCACTCGAGGAGATTAAATATTTACTTACATTTATATTTCCATTTCTTCGCTCTGGTGTCGAGGCAAAGCGCGGCACTGAGTTCTGCCACTCAACACGCAATGCCTCCAGATTCGGCAGAAAGTGGGGAACGGAGTGCCTTAACAGTTTGTTCCCTCTGCCTACCCTGCTGTGTGCGGGATACAGCGTGAAGCTGATGTTAATTTTGTAAGAAGTATCTATGAAATTTAATTTATTAGGAAAGTGTACTTGATGCATTTAACTGTCTATCATAAAATCATAGTGTAGATTAATAAAGTAAATAAAATAAAGTTGATAATTATGCATGACGTGACGTAAGTATTTATAAATTCTTTTCTAAAAGCATCATCTACATAAAAAACCAAAACACATACAAGCAACAGTCCAGCACATGAAAACAAAACTAAACCACTGTTTCTCATTTTACCAAATAAAATAAATTTTATTTAAATGAAAATTTTTGTTACTTATGTATACAATCTGTGTACGTGTAACTTTAGAAATTCAATAATTTTTTCATTATTTATTTTTGACGTCTAATGACAGAATATTTTTTTGCAATTTTATTTTGTATGCTGCTAATAACATTATTTTCAGGATTTTCACAATTTTTGCCTGTCTGACTCTGGTTTGCTTTTTACTGACGGACCTATTTTGATACAAAGCTTAGTCCTCGACAATATCCTATAAATATCGCTTTTAAAAAAAATGGCCATGTTTACGTTACATTATTAAAAGTAATAAAATAAATTATTACAATTATACTACTTCATTACCATAATTATTTTCTTTCGAACTTTGGGTGGTGGGTGGGTGCTAAATGATGTGGTTTACGGAGATCATTAACGCATACGAATCGCTTTTTTGTATAAAGGCAAAGGTTCATAGAAAAACTGCGCAAGCCATAGGGCTATCAGTTTGATTATCTTGGGTAGTAAATTTTATTTCAAAATATTAGCGAGAAGAATGCAAATGAGATCAAATATAATCAATAATAAGCTGTTTGGAAAGCCCAAGTGGCTTTAGACCTGGAAAAGGGTGTATAGATCAGATCTTTTCCCTAAGCATGATCACGGAAAAATTTTTGGCCGTTAACCAAAAAGTTTTCTATGCTGTTGTGGACTTAGAAAAGGCGTTTGACAGAGTTGTAAGAGCGAAATTATAGGAGATACTACCTCGGTATAACGTAAGCTGACCCTTGCTGCATTCTGTAAAATCTCTTTACAGAGATCAATCAGCCTGAGTGCGAGTAGGAGCTAGCATGCCGCCTTGGTATGACATCCAATCGTGTGTTAACCAAGGTTTTGCCTGTCAGTTTGGTTGTTTAATATGTATTTGGAGTCTTCTGGGAGTGTCTTCAAGGAGTGAAACAAAGTTATATGGGAGTGAAAGTAGGAGGCTTGAATGTGACTATATACGCAAAAGGTTGAGGATTCGATTCCCATTAGAGGAAATGATATATTTAATATTTTTATTTCCCCGCTCTGGTAACACGCAATGCCCCGAAAATTCGGCAGAAAGTGGATATCAGAAATATTTTATTAGGAATAAAATGTTTTTACATTAGGATGCCCTGCCTACCCTGCTATGTGCGGGATACAGAGCTAAAAATACGGTTCTTTACAAATACTTTTAAATAGTTGTATTTCTTCGTGTATTAATTAATTTAACATTATCCAGCGTGCAATATATCGAATTTGATAGGTTATTATACTTTCATGTAAAAATTAATTAAAAATTATGTTGGTACACACCATACAATGCACCTGCTGGTTCTATAAAATCGAATTAATAAGCTTCTTTCCTTTACTAGTATCGTTTCATATCTTACAATGAGAATTTTAAGTCTATTTACATTATTTATTTGCGTTATATCCCTATCAGCAAAAACGCTGAGAACCAAATATATCTATGAGTTTGGTAAGTAATTTATTTATTGAAATTATATAGGTAATTGAGGCCGGTCGTGGCGCAGCGGCAAGAGGTGTGACTGCAAAACCGACTGGTTGTGGGTTCGATCCCCACTCGAGGAAATGAAATATTTACTTAAATTTATATTTCCATTTCTTCGCTCTGGTGTCGAGGTTAAGCGCGGCGTTGAGTTCTGCCACTCAACACGCAATGCCTCCAGAATTCGGCAGAAAGTGGGGAACGGAGTGTCTTAACACCAGATTCCCTCTGCCTACCCTGCTGTGTGCGGGATACAGCGTGAAGCTAATTTTAAATTATATAGGTAATTTACGGTCACTCATGGTGCATAGACACAACCGTGTGCCTGTAACCTGAAGTGAGGAAATTAAATATAAGAATTTTTTTTTATAAGCATTAAATATATTTTAGGTTTCGACACCGGTGCTGTAGCCTTTGCTCAATCTGGAAAAATTGGTTTTTTTGAGAAGACTGTAACAATACCTGTAGTGGTATGTCTTTATTTTTCAAATAATATATATATATTTTAATTTTTATATTATGACACAATATTGTAATATGTAAAAATCCTTAAAATCTATAGTTATATCTTGAAAAGCACCCGAACTCTCACTGTAAGCGCGATTGAGTATTCGGTCTCGTGTGCAGTGTTTTGTTTGTTACTCAATTTGTTACTCAAAGAAATATTGTCTCGAATCCAGGCGGAATGATCTGAAGGGTACTTACAAAAATTTATCTAAATGAAAAATATTTTAAATTTTAATTCATTCTGCTATACGGGCAAAATGTTGAAAATCGAAAAAATCCACCCGTTATTATCGGTAAAATAATATGTTATTCGTATTCTTGATATCTTAATACTTATAGCTTAAACAACACCTAATTATATGAAATTTACGATTACCTGTTTATCGTTCCGGACGATCAATAGACGAAATTTTAATTTTTTGTTTTATTTTTTTAAAAACTTTAAGGTGCCAATATGCTCCAGATTGACTTATGTACGTGTTGAAGTCGACGATTTCATCTCGAAGCCCAAAGTGACATTTGACGAGAATTTGTCTTCTGTCATCATAAAGTTCCAGACCTTCCAGTACAGCAGATCGTCATATGTAGTCATAGCCAAAGCTATACCGTATGATGATTATTGTGATGAAAACGCGCGATATTCGGAAAGACCAATAATGTTCAGACCCTTCTAGCAATTTAAATAAATTATACTATTTCCTATTCGAAATTAAATATAAAATGTAATTATAAGAATGTAAGTAACACTGAATTGACTCAGATAACTTATTGGGAATGTATTTATATGAACATGTCGTATTTAAAAATAAATAAAGATATCGAAATAATTAAAACATGCTTATTTGTTGTAAAGCGTACTCTGTAACTTTGGTATATACGTATAATATATATAAATAAAGTTTAGATTGTGTAAGACAAAAGATAACTTGCACCAGATTTTCTCTTTTATATGCAAAACAATCGGAGAAATTTGAAGGCAAAAAAAATATGGATATTGGTTTCATATTTTTAGCAAAGTAAAGAGGTTTCATAGAAAAATTTAATAACTGATAGAAATGTAAATGGAATGTCATTTCTTCTTATATATAATTTAGAGTACTTAATGTATATACTTCTTAGATAATGCAGATTTTTAAATAAATACTGACAAAATTTTATTGTATGTACAAAATTTTATATACTGGTTATGTGTGTATATATAAAGTGAAAAATGTACTAAGCTCGTTGTACATTAAGAGTTTTATAAAGCAGATTTGTCATTGATATTTTTAAATTTTCGTCATATACATTTTAAAATTACCAAATACAGTTATTATAAATTAAGTTAGAACAGAAGATTCTATTTGTCTGCGTAATGCATCCGTTACGAGAACGCGCCTGTGACCAGTTATTGGAACATCCATTGCTGCGTACACCGCCGCCAGAGCCAGAGCGACCCCGACCTCCTCGTATACGCAAGCCAAGAGAGTTCAAACTCGTTAGTATATTACAGTGATATGTGTTTGCAATTTTGTTATATCTTTCGTTGAAACTGAATTTGATATTTTCATTTTAGCCCCCTAGGTTTCCTTTACTTTCGAAGGACTTTTATGCGGCTTGGTGCAACCATCAGAAGGAGGTAGATTATTTTTACATAATGATATATTATATTACAGTAGAAACTCTATTATCCGGCCCTCAGTTATACGGATTCGCGATTATCCGGACTACAGACCAACTGTATTAAATGTACCTACCTACAAGTCGTATCAATGCAAGCATAAACGTGTCGAATATGGCATTATCCCGTCCGCGCCGCGTCCCATAGTCGTACACCTTAAGATATCTTAATAAACATTGATTTTCACTTTATGTATTAGTTGTTTTAATTAAATTTATATCACAACGTATGTGCATACACATATTCAAAAACCCGATTACCCGATTTTCCATACTTTGGATTATCCGGATTTTCGATTATCCGAACGCCTACCAACAACAATTAGTCCGGTTAATCGAGTTATATATATATATATATATATATATATACATATATATATATATATAGTAAAACATTAATAGTGTTGTTTTTTCTACTTCTGTTATTTATTAGTTGCAAATGTCTAAACACAAAGTGGACGATCATCCACCAGAATTATTTCCTGAGTTGTATTTAAAACCGCGGCGCCTCGACTACTACGCTCGTCAACTTGAGGAAAATATGAACGTCAATAAGGAGCTGTTGAAACGAATCAACTTAATACAAAGAACAGGCGTAAGTAGAATATTTTTCAGACAAATAGATGTTTGACAGTTGAATTTTGAATTAAAAAATATAATTAGTACAATAATATAATACGTCGTGGCGCAGGTGCCTAAATGTGACAATAAAATCGACTGGTTGTGGGTTCGATCCCTACTCAAGGAAATGAAATATTTATTTACATTTATATTTTCATTTATTCGCTCTGGTGTCGAGGCAAAGCGCAGCGTTGAGTTCCGCCACTCAACACGCAATGCCTCCAGAATTTGGCGGAAAGTGGGGAAAGCAGTGTCTTAACACTAGGTTCTCTTTGCCTACCTTGGTGTGTGCGGAATACATTTTGAAGCTTTTTTTACAGGGTTTCGTAGATTGCTGGATGTATCCCGAACCAACTGATACTTACAATAAATTATTGTGTAAGCAAAGACAAAGGGTTCTTGATGAAATTAGAAGGCAAAATTATTATCTATATTCGAGACTACTCATAGCTGTAAGTTCATGGATGTAATTTAAATTAGATAAAAAAAATTAAAAATCCCTTATCATTCATATACCTACTTGTGAACAAACGATCAAAAATCAATAAGGCGGAAAAATTGGGAGAAAATATTTTGGTTATCTTGATTACTTATTTTGAACTGGGTACCAACAAATTTGCCACTTATTGATTTGTACTAATCTATTTACTAGATCAGGAGGCCAGTCGTGGCGCAGGGGCACAAAGTGTGACTGTAAAACTGATTGGTTGTGGGTTCAATCCCCACTGGAGGAAATGAAATATTTATTTAAATTTATATTTCCATTTCTTCGCTCTGGTGTCGAGGCAAAGCGCGGCGTTGAGTTCTGCCACTCAACACGCAATGCAAAATGAATTCGGCAGAAAGTGGGGAACAGAGTGTCTTAACATTAAGTTTCCTCTGCCTAGCCTGTTGTGTGCGAGATACAGCGTGAAGCTGACTATTAATTAGATAGTTATATTTTAGAATGCTATAGTGGAATAAAAGGTTTCACATTAAGTGGATAGGTAATTCTTATTTGGACAAACTTGCAAGTTTAACATAAAATGGAATAATTACTTCCATCTTTCTATTATTATACAATAAAGTATTTAAATTTAATAGAGATCAGAGCAACCACTTACGAAAGAACTTGACGAACTATGGAAAGATACGAAGCATAAATTAATACTGGGCGCTTCGTAAGTTATATTCAAGTTTACATTAAATTATTTATGTAAATATAGCTGTTATAAGAATATATTATTAATCAAAAATAGAGGCCTCGAGATGGCGCAGTGGCACGAAATGTGATTGTTAAACCGACTGGTTGTGGGTTCGATGCCACTCGAGGAGATGAAATAGTTACTTAAATTTATATTTCCATTTATTCGCTCTGTTGTCGAGGTTAAGCGCGGTATTGAGTTCTGCTACTCAACACGCATTGGCTCCAGAATTCGGCTGAAAGTGGGGAACGGAGTGTCTTAACACTAGGTTCATTCTGCCTACCCTGCTGTGTGCGGGATACAGCATGAAGCTGATAAAAAAATTGTATAATTCTTATGATGTTTGTATTTCAGATTGCCTTTCATTCTTTTCAAGACTGAAAAGATTGACCGCGACATTAGAGATCCCGCATTTGACAAACATTCTAATATTCAACGAACAAAGTACCTACTTAACTTTAATAATATCTTTATCATTTATTTTATTCCATTTTAAATGTAAATATCTTTTAATTTAAAATTATATTTGATGATTTCCTTATTAACTTTAGAGTATCGATGGAAATATGGGTAGTCGGTGGCTCTAAAATAGGACGAGTAACTGCCGAACTTTTTAACGACATTGTACCAAAAACATGCCATTTGTTTCTTAATCTAATCAAAGGAGATGCTAGGGGCCATGCGTATATGGGAACTAGGCTATTTAGGTAAGACATATCCATTTAGTTATATTAAAAGACAAATCTTTTTATTTTACAAGACGGGGACAATGTTAAGTGTGTTTATATTTATTAACCACAAAAATAATAAATCACTATGTAACAAAATAATGTTAAATCATAAAGTATATTCAGGCCATCATAGCAGTGGCGCATTAGCTCAGCGTCTTAATGTAAACACGATAGGTTTTCGGGTTCGATTCCCACTCAGAGAAATGATAATATATTTTTATTTCCTTTCACTAGTAACGAGAAGAAGCGCGGCGTTCGACCTCCCCATTTTCATATTTACGTTCAGCTGATTTTGTTTTTTTTTTTCGCTTTTAAGAGTTGTACCTAACTTGTATTGCCGTGGAGGAGATGTCGCAAAAGACAATGGCTTTGGCTCTTATTTACCGGAAGGAGTTGCAGATCCACTTGAACCGGAAAATTTTAAATTAAAGCACTCTGTTCCCGGTACATTATATTTATTTTTATTATATATTTACTTGTGTAGTTTAAAAAATGTTATATATAAGGAAGCTGAGGCAAACTTGGCACAATGGATGTTCCAATTCGGGAAGAAAATGAAAAACGAAGTGTCTTAGCACTACGTTCTCTGTGCTGACACATATGCAGAATAATAAAAATAAAAATCAAATATTTTGACGACTTCCAGGTGTAATGTCCATGGTCGTAACGTCGGACAATGAGGTTTACGGACAGTTTAATATAATATTTAAGCCGCTGTCACAATTCGACGGCAAGCATGTTGTATTTGGTAGAGTAAGTATGCGTGTTATTTAGATATAAAAAAAATAATGTAATTATTATGAAGTCCAGTCGTGGCGCGGGGGCACAGGCGTGTTTCTTTAAACGCGACAAGTTGTGAGTTCAATTCCCTGTCGGAAACTATATACTCGTGTTAAATATTTTTATTTCTTCGGTCTGGTGTCCAGGCAAAGCATGGCGTTAAATTTCACCACTCAACACGCAATGCCTTCAGAATTTGGCAGAAAGTAGGGAGCGGAGTGTTTTAACACTAGGCTCCCTCTGCCTACACTGCTACATGCAAGATACAGCGTGAAGCTGAAAAAAAGAATGTAATATTCAGTTAGAATCGTTGAAAATTCTTAATAATTATAGATAATTGCTGGACCTACTCAAGTTTTGGAAAGAATAAGCGCATTAGGGCTGCCCCTGGGTACCACTACATCTGACATTATAATCCGTTACTGCGGCTGGTTCACTCGCTCTGGACAGTATCGTGAAGGAAATCCTAACACTATTAAATTCCCACCTCGTAGAAAGATTAAGAATTAAGAAAAATATAGAGATAATGAAGATCTGTTTAAATTCATTAATTCTTATGGGTGCATTCATTTTAAGGTACACCATTTAGATGTTTGATAATAATTGTTTATACATATATTATCAAAGAAACTACATATATTTATGACTTTTTAATATATTATATGAAATGTTTTTGATTTTAATAAATAAAATATATTTTGAAAATCAATATAAAATTTTTTATTACACATATTATGCACCTACATTTAGAATAAAAATTAATAAATGTAATGCACGATACGACCCGGACCAATAGAGCGGTCGCTCAACATATTTATAAATATTTGACAGTCCATCAAAAAGTTTCAGTCACTTTTATTTCGTTCACTGTTTTGTCACTCTATTTTCACGAATAATCCACATGAAAAAATTAGCGCCAGCACCTGGAAAATTAAAATTTGATATACATCTCACAATTTATTTTACTAACTTTTAAATAAAATTAAATCAGCTGCACCAGCAGGGTAGGAAGAGGGGACCTAGTGTTAAGAAACTTCGTTCCCCACTTTCTCCCAAATTCTGGAGGCATTGCGGGTTGAGTGGCAGAACTCAACGCTGCGCTTTGCCTCGACATCAGAGCGGAGAAATGGAAATATAAATTTAAGCAAATATTTCATCTCCTCGAGTGGGGATTGAACCCACAACCAGTCGATTTTACAGTCACACTTTGTTCCTCTGCGCCACGGCTCCTCAGACGTGGCGCACTACTAACCTAACACTTAAAATTAATTTTCAATGTAATTAATTCGTAATACTTTCACTTTCAATTCCTTGCTCTGACATCGCCTGAGTTTTGTCAGTCAACACAAATTGAGAATTCGACGGAAATTGGAGAACGGAAGTGTCTAGGTTCCTAGGTACCCTATGCCCACCCTACTATGCGCTGCCTAAACTGTGTTCCAGCTAGTGAAGCTAGTTACTACTAATAGTCAATGAAGTACACAGAGTGTTCCACTCTACTCAGCGTATTACAAACATTACGCTTCGAAGCCTCTCTTTCAAGTACATTAGAGAAGTGGAAAGGTTTTTAAATGGTCAAAATGGTTAAAAAAGAAAGAGAGAAGTGTCATACCATAATCAACGCTACAATGATGGCGACAGCGCCAACATAAACGGCATCTTCACGCAATAAGTCAATAGTCTTGCTGTAACAGCCGTCCATGTACATAGTAGTTGGATTCTGGGAGTATTTACAATCTCGCCGCTGAAAAAATATTATATTTTATATATAAGCATTAAAAATTATGTAAATTTCACTGTAAATATTTACGTACATGCGGTAAAATTAAAACGATATAAATATGTGAACACCAAACTGAATGTAATTTTTTTTAGGAAATGAGATAATTAATATTTTCATTTCTTCGCTCTGGTAAGGAAGCAAAGAGCGGCATTGGCAGCATAATAAAAGAATTATAAGTGGTATGCGGGCGAAGCCGCGAATAGGCCGTTTTAGTTTTTTATATTTTCAAATTTAAAGCAATTTGAAAATATCTGGTTTTCTGGTTACCAAAAAATAATATATATATATATATTTTTTTACATAATGTTTTTTTTTATATTAATAATAAAAAACTTTATTACCCTAGTAGGTAGATATTAAATTAATAATCTATATATACATCACCTTTCCCGGATAAATTTCCTGGCAACAGCTCTCAGGTACATTATCATTCCAATCCTTGTAACTTTTAACTCCACAACACTGCAAATTTGTTTGTGTCTCGTCCCACGCCCTCGTGTACTCGTGCCTCACTCCGTAGTTGGGTATGGAGGCGTGCATCTCGCGCTCCAGAGTCGTAAGCACTTTTTCTCTAAATACAAAGAGAAGGATCCCTCCGACAAGCATCACCACAAAAATAATGAATACTAGAATGTAATACTGCAAATGAAAAATTAATTAAAGTGAAGATAAAAAATTACTTAAAGTGTACTTTTTATTATTCAAATAACAAGAATAAGTAAAGTCAGTCTTGGCGCAGAGGCACAAAGTGTGACTGTAAAACGACTAGTTTTGGGTTCTATCCCCACTCGAGGAAATAAAATATTTATTTACATTTATATTTTCATTTCTTTGCTCTGGTGTCGAGGCAAAGCGCGGCGTTGAGTTCTGCCACTCTCGCAATGCCTCCAGAACTGGGCGGAAAATGGGGAACGGAGTGTCTTAATACTAGGTTCCCTCTGCCTACCCTGCTGTGTCGAATTAAGTACAACGTAATAAAAGCTTCCGTATACATACCGTCAGCAGCATGCATTTGACCTCCTTGGCCGCGCCACAGCAGCCCAGCACCGAGAGCACCATCATGGCGGCGCCCATCACCGCCACCACCGCCAGCGACGCTATGAACATGTTGTTGCTCATCAACGTGCTCGGGAACGCGCGGTACGTCCAGATCCATGCTCCGATCGCCAGTGCTAGCACACCGCCGAGCTAGAAAATAAATAATTACGTTTTTTTTTATTAATTAATCAATTATTTATTAGGAAATTAAAGTTATTATGAGTACATAAAATCTTTTTGAAATTAAATATTAACAAAATATTGAGTTTTTTTATTAACATATTAAAGAACTGCAATACATCATTTAAAAATCATTAATTTATATATTATTTCAGTAACCAAATAAGGCACCTAGGGCATTTGATCTATCTCACACTCAAGAATTGTAATAATATTCATAACATATTATAAACGTCCAATACTTACAAAAGTCAGAATATTTACAACGACCAAAGACACTTTCATGCACCGCCCGCAAGCGTCCATAGCGCCGCCCATGGCCATCGCCACTCTGCAACGTATCAAAGCGTATTATATTTCTTATTCTATGGATTAACGAAAATATATTTATTTTGTGTTAAATAGTAAACAAGTAATTATTATAAATATTTTTTTACTCTCAAATTCTTATTATCACAGATAGTAGCTACCTAAGGCTATAATTGTGATTTGTATTGTTATGTGTGTTCTTAAATAATTTCAACATAGGAATTTTAAATACATTCTTATACACACATAATAATGTGTAATTAATAGATAATAATTTAATATGTAGATGCGTAATGTATTATTTTTTATGGAATGTAAAAAAACCTTAGAAAGACAGCCGTTCCAGGATAAAGCAATAAGCACATTCCAATTTCTGAACAAAATGATTTATTTAACGTACCTCTTTATTTTCGTCGCCTACTATCATGTAAAATTTGGCTTATTGTTTGTAAAAAATGACATTTTAAATTAATCAAATATTTAATGAGAAATCTCGAGTACCACGACATATTTAGTTATGATATTCTTACCTCCAATGAACTTCATTGTGTATATTTTTTGTTTTAGTCGTGTTAGGGCGTGTCTTAGTTCTCATATTTAATATTTTATTCATAATTTTGTATTTAAATATTACAAGAACACATAAAAACCATAGTTGTATTAAATATAGGCAATATAAAAAACATAAATACTGAATTCAGTTCAGTTCTTAATTTATAGAAACACAAATACTTCTTTCTATTTTCTATCAATGTCAATTCTATCTAATTCTAATTTTAGATCTACCTTACTTTTATAATTGCGCTTTTTATAATACGGTAATAGAGCGGTTATTAAAATATATTAAGCTTAATATTATAACATATTAAAAGCAATTGAATGAAATCAAGTTTAGAATCAACTTTAAAAAATAAAAATCAGCTTCACGCTGTATCCCGCACACAGCAGGGAAAGCAGACTGAACCATTCCGTTTCAAGCTAAAAAAAACTAATGATATATATCTGGCATCAGTGCGTGACCTAAATGAAAAAATAATTGATATTTTAGAAATCAAAGTTTTTTTATAGTAGCACAGTTCACGTACGTCTTAAAATAAGACAGGTACTGCCATGTAATCTTGAAATGTATGTGAACTGTATCCCAGCGTGCTTCCAATCCAATTTAACATTCCACCACTAGATATTTGGACACTTCAAGTAGTCATTTTCAGGAAAAATCATTTTTATAAAAATTGCAG
The DNA here is from genome assembly GCA_013421005.1 of Heliconius erato x Heliconius himera. NCBI lineage: Eukaryota > Metazoa > Arthropoda > Insecta > Lepidoptera > Nymphalidae > Heliconius > Heliconius erato x Heliconius himera. The sequence goes on along the minus strand of JAATLQ010012717.1, from coordinate 69,914 downwards.
CTACCACAAGGTGGCGCACTAAAGCCGACGATATTGAAACTCATACTTTTACATACATAGCATATTATTTTAACTATTGGATATCCTTGCAAGTTAGTTATTACTACCTAGCGATAAGCCACCTGCGCCTATTTTCCAGCATAATATATTCTTACTGACTGATTGTATTACATAAGCATTCTAATTATGATCGGATTTTATTTTATTATACTTAAAACAATACTAAGGGGCAAAGCGCGGCGTTGAGTTCCGCCACTCAAAACGCAACACTACCACAATTTGGCTGAATATGGAGAACGGAGTGTCTTAACACTAGGTTATATTTGCCAACCCTACTGTATGCGAGATACAGCGTGAAGATAACAAAAAAATCCTATATGTTTACTTCACACTCTGTTTTCTGTTATAAATTAAAAATAGTTTCTTTTTTGTTATTATTATCATATCTATCTATATAAATTGCGGCGTTGAGTTCTGCCACTCAACACGCAATGCCTCCAGAATTCGGCAGAAAGTGGGGAACGGAGTGTCTTAACACTAGGTTCCCTCTGCCTACCCTGCTGGCAGCGGGATACAGCGTGAAGCTAATTTAATTAATTTATTTTTTTTATCTATATAAATCTATATCTATCTATATAAATACAAATTAGACAATCTATATTTACAAAATATTTATAAGTAATCAAAGGTGACTTCAAACGACCTACACACAAAGTAAAATTCTATAATAGTAACCTCTTTGTGGCTCGTATGTATGTCACGCGTATAGCGTACGAAGGCGTCATGTTATGAGTACAAGTTCCTACGATTGCGCTCGCCGCTGGACTAGTACGTTTATCTCAAGGTAATATTATATAGCAAGGCCCATCTAATCCATTCTCTTCTCTTGATGACCGAGTGAAAGTTGCATCACATTTGGCATAGTTGTTAAAACAACTTATAACTAAATAATAAAGTATGTAGATTTGCTTTTAAGTTACTGTATATCATTTGATAACTTATTTTCTGCTTAATTCTGAAATGGTTTCTGATTTAGATAATTATATAAATTACATATTACACAGAAACAGTATAGAAATGTATATTTAAGCGAGTAGCAGCGAAACCGGTAGAATTAAAAACGCTATATTTGTAAACAAACTTGCTTTAGCCATTTTCAATTCTAATAAAAACTATCAACTACCAGCTACATTAAGCAATAAATGATAAAACTTTTTTCTCTACCTCTCGTGGTTTTAGGTCAACGTTATCCAAATACAAAACTGTAAACAGTTTCACTTAACCATCACTATCACAGTACTATCACGTTTACGTAAATTCAATCACGTTTCATACACGGCGCTCAAGTCAAGCGCGTCCGGTGGAAGGAAAACAACTGGTTTACGCTACCAGTTGGAGCGGCGACGCCCCACCAAGTCGACCGTTGTGGGAACCTTCGAATACGATTTGTTGTTCTATAGCTTTGTTACTTAATAACTTTAAAAATTATTGTATTTTATGTTGATTTTAAAGCAATTCGTTATTTTTAAACCAATCGTTTAACGTTATTTAATATACAAACACCTACATTGTGACACAAGTTTTTTTTGGCATTGCGTTCTGCCTTGCCTTGGGAATTCGGATTCGAAAAAGAATTCGGCAGAAAGTGGGGAATGGAGTGTCTTAACACTATGTACCCTCTGCCTACCTTGCAGTGTACGGGATACAGTGTGAAGCTGATAGAAAAAAGTTTTTTTATTAATGGAGAACGACATCATGTAATATTTTCAGGGTATAGAAATAAACTTACAACCACCAAGAAAAGTAGATATATTAACGAAGGCATCACTGGGCCACCGCAAATGTTTTCAAGCTTTAATAAAGACACCTTTTTCCATTTTTCCATTTTTATAAGAACATTATAAAGTACAATCACATTTTATAGAAATCTGTTTCTTATAAGAAAACAAGTAGGTATACAATAAAATAAGTATTTTTACTACTTTTTTTTTATTATCTATCGTGTAAGACCCAAAATACCGATTCCTGTAGCAATTTTTTCAGATAAAACAAAGTGAAATAAAACAATGAAATCAGTAAATTTTCTTTTATTAGCTTTCAGTTAATAAACGGTTAATCCAACAGAAAAATTAGTACAAATGTATCGAAACGTGATGGTCTACATAAACTGAATTATCGCGACCAACACGACAGTTGAGCTTTGGTTACTATACAAAAAAAAATATTTACTTTCCCGAAAAACATTTGGCATAACCCACTCACTAAATATAATACGCAACTAAGTTTAAATGTGGTCGCCAAAACATTAATAACTTGATCCATTGACATAGTACATCAAATCAGTAAATAATAAAAAAAATGCATAATTCCAATATTCACCCATGAAAAGTAAATACAAGCTGATTTCTCGTAAGCTATATAATAATAATCTTTACAAGAGATATAAATTAAAAGAAAAATCTTCAAACAATATAAGGATAATCTGAAGAATGAAAAGAATAATAAATATATTAACACACTTTGCGCTAGAAATACGACAGTTATACTTATATAAGCTACACTACGACGCTCGGTTACATACCACTGACTGACTGACAATAAATTAATGAGTAGAATAAATTATATCGTTAAAAAGTTCAGCTTCACCTAAGTTAATAATATTTAGACAACTGCATGGTTTTATATCGAACACTTTACTGCGCAGCCGCCAATAACTTATTCAATAAATTATTTTTAAGCTGTTGTTAACAAATTGGTAAGGCAAATAAATATTACTCGCTTGCCATATTAACTATAATGAGGGCAGTGAGTTCGAACTTCGATTATTAAAACGATTTATATCTATAATCCAGATCTTCGTTAAAATCATTTAAATCTCACTTGACTGACAGAGTTAGGTTACGCTACCCAATTTGTAATACATAATATTGCAAAAAAATAATGTAGAAAAAATATTAAACAATACTAGCATATACTTCTGTAGCGAGGCAAAATTGAAATGGCAAAATATATTTAAATGACAAAAGGGCGATACCATTCGTAACATGAAAATTGAAGACTGGTCTATAATGAATGCTAATACAACTTAGATAGTTTAGTAGATATTGTATATACATTATACATATATATTTACAAGAATATTTTAACATGCAGAGTGTACTTTTCTTATTTTTAAATAACATCAAATTAGTTCTTAAGCCTATTACTATTTTATATAATTGAGCTATTCTCATATTTCAAAATAAAAATCGATTTACATCGTTACACAACATTGAATTTTATTGAACTGTTACTTCTAATAAATACTATAAGAAAAATACTAAAACTGAAGAAACATGACTGTAAGAATTTACGAATAATTAAATTACATTTTTAACTTAAATTTACTTGGGCTTAGGCCATTGTTTTAAAAAAATATTATTTTTGCTTCAAGAAATATAAATATTTTTTGAGCGTTTTCTATATAACATGTGTGGATTATGAGGATAAAATAATATACAAAACCCGTTACTAATATAAAAAAAAATAATGTATTGACATAATGATCCGATTATTATTAGTTACTCTGAAAATAGGAAGCATTTAAAATTATTTCATATATGATTAATATATGTGACATAAAGGTCTATATCTAATAGTTACAAACAATTACATGATATTTATTTCACATTTATATGTTATAATTATATAGAAAACGGTTGTACAACCAATGTCAGTTATTGTGACTGCACAGTAAATGTATTATTTTAATTACAAAATATTATTCCTTTCACATCTCCACCTTTGAACAAATAATATTTTATATTTTACATAGCATGATCGACCAGATCTCTTGTGTGAAATATTCCGCCATATTTTTTTATAATTAATATTGGTATTGACCATTAAAAAATGCACAGCACCTGCGTCAATCCTATTATGTCAAAAAATATATACGAAATTCCTACATTTTTTTTCTCAAAAAAACTCAAAAAAAAACAAAAAAGTGGAGATGTCAAACGTTACATTCAGAAACAAATTCTAGATTTTCTTTGTTGCTTTGACTACAAAAAGGCAGCTGCGTAAATTTCACAATGGAAATTCTTTAAAAATATGATGAACTAAATAGTGGAAAAATTAATAGTAAAATTTTGTAATCAAAGCAACTGGAAAAATCATTTTTTATATATATATTAAGCCTATAGAATGTCATGCCTCGACATGACCGATCCAACGACGAATACTATCTATACAATGACTTCTAACATGAATTCGAGAAGCCTTGGAGGCTCGTATTTGGATTCAAAAGCAGGCTTATTTAAAAAAAGTTTATTCATTTTGACAAAACATGTCAACATTTATTCTTAAAATCGCACAAATGGGAGAACTTAATATTAGAACTTTAGCTATATTTATATGGGAGACTACGTAAGAAAATCTAAAATGATAGCCCCGCCCACCTAAGTGATATCACACTCGATCCTACTAATGTAGCCAAAAAACTTTGAATATCAAATTAGAAGTGGAAAATTGTCCATCCTTTATAATTATGTATATTTTTTAAATTATTTTTTAAAATAGAACACAATTTGGACAATTGAACACTTTTTAATATGCCAGTTTAGTCTCACACTTAGTGTGGGTTGGCAAAATTCGATGCAATATAAGATATATTACATCCAAGATACTTCTTGTAATATTAATATAGAGGAAATATGCAGTTAATATACTGTGATGATAGATTTGGAATATAATGTGATGTAGTAAATTAATCTAAAATATTATTTAGGCCATTTTGCTTTGACAGCTACTCTTAATTAATCGCAATATTAATGCAAACGGATATCAAATTTCCAATACCCGGCTATGCATGTGGCACTAGGGATGTTATGGAGCTCCATAACCATATAAGTTTCGGATAATTTCGAAAATGGGCGCATTGTAAATGAGACTTGTTAGAACAAATTTTTGATGCCTAGTCAGTCAAACAACAAATATCACAAGCTGTCAATAGCAGATAATTTAAAAATTATTATTTTTTAAATCTAATGTCAATTGTCATTGCGATATCTAACTATAGTTCCTACCTATAGTTGCGTATCGTCATAATAAATCTCATTTAAACTCCGCCCATATTTAACTGAAGCCGAAACTCTTATATTAAAAATGGCTACCGCTGCTACGGATAGTTTTTTTATGAACACCAAAACATCCTTGCTGTACCATAGGCAACCCGTCCTAGATCCCCATACAACATGTCAACAACACATAACGATTAGAACACATGTAATCACTTAGATGGGCGTTTGGGACACATCTCCATACAGTGGTGTCATCTACATGTACAGGTAAGCCGGGCGTCAGCTGGCGGCGCCCGCAGCGGCGTAGGGCGCCGCGTTCCGCCACTATGGGCGCCGCACGTACGCGCCCGCGGGGACGCCCCCCGCGCCGCCCGCCCCCGCCGGTACTCCCCCCGCGCTGCCCGCGTTGGGCGCGTTAGGCTGGTTGCCTGCGCCACCTGCGGCTGGTCCTGACCCTGGCGACAATGTTTATTTCTTTTGTTTTAAGAAAATAAATAATGGAGGCTGTCATGCGCATATCAGTCAAGACGCAATTCAAGTCAAGTCGGAAAATCGGAGTGTTTTAATACTGCAGGAGAAAGTATATAAGTATACAAAAATACACAAGACAAGAGTTTTTGTTCAACTATCATGTTTCGTTATCTGTGTTTAGTTCGACACGAAAACTATCATTCATTGATTTCCACTTTAATAAAATCAGATGAACAATATGTCAATATTGGATGAGACCATCAAATTGATTGAAGTCCAATGGGGAGACCTATACCCAGCAGTGGATTGATAAAGATTGAAGAAAAGAAAACTACTTTTTTATATAAATCAAATAAAATACGTAATTGCTTTATTATTACTATATATATACTGTTTAAAATATTATATTATTAATAAAAAATTACCTTGATTAGGGTACGGCAAGCAGTTAGACTTGAGAACCTCTTCATGATTACCATACGCACAAAATTTCACTACTACTGTACTTTCCGAAGTACCAGTAATCTCCGCTTCATAGAACTGAAAAAACAAAAAATATTTCAAGGACTAATAGAAAATGTAAAGTGATCTAATCTATATATATAAAAGGACTTGTGCTGACTGACTGAGGTAAGACCCACGCAGAGCCGTAACCGCTGATGGTAGAAACGTGAAACTTGGCCAGATGTTTATTTTCATATTCTGGACATCCACTAAGAAGGGAATTTCAAAAATTTTAACCCTAAAGGGACGATATAGGGGTTGAAAGTTTGTATGGAAAAAAAAAATAATCTGCACCGATTTTTATAAAATTTGAAATTCAGACTCTTAAAAATATTTCATTGAACACGTATTTCATAGTTTTTAAGAATTCACCCTCTAAGGGTTCAAATAAGGGGTTGAAAGTTTATATGGAAAAATCTTTAAATTGCCACCGATTTTTATAAAAATTTAAATTCAGACTGTTAAAAATATTTTATTGAACACGTGTTTCGTGGTTTTTTTAGAATTCACTCCTAATAAGCGGGCAAAGCCGCGCGCGCCCTCTAGTATATCATAAACATATAAATAAAAGTTTCAGCTTTAATAAAAATATGTGAATCTAAATATATTACATTATTTTTATTCTGAGTTTCCCATTGTATCTTATAAATAGTAGACTAGGCAAAGGTAACCTCTATTGCCTACTATCCGTCCGATTTTCACGACATTGGGTTTTAATTAGCGGAACTCAATACCTCGCTTTGTCTTCTTACCAGAGTGACAAAATAAAAATAATTACTTACTAAGAAAGTTACCTTAATAAGTATTTTTCTTTCTTAAATGTGGAATAACACTTTAAAAATGTTAAAAAATAAAAATAATAGATCCCCAAGTGGGAACCGGATCTACAACCGTCGAGTCTACAGACATTGTGCTGTCACGTCGGCCCGTCATAAATTTGTCTAATATTTAAAAAATCTATATGTACTAACATTGTTATCTTCCCAATAGAGAGCAAGGCAGCGGTCACCCACTTTCCAATTTATTTCAGCAACGCCCAGCATTGCTCGAGCTTGTTCGTTAACTGCTGCATTTTGGAATCCGAGCAACGAACCAGGCAAGAACGGTCCTCCCGTACGCAACGTACTATACTCTTGAGGTCTCGCTCCGTAGCCATATTGACGGCTATTGAAGCCAGCCTGAGCTCCCTGCATATAATTCATATTAGAATACATAGGGTTCTGAGGCTCCATATACCCATTAGGCTGCCTCCGATATTGCTCTTGAAACTTCTGAATATCATTACTTCTCCTAAAAGGTGGTATATCTATATTCTGATTGGGCACAAACTGTTTAGTGTACGGCTGTTCTGGATATTGATAATTTCTGCCGGGCGACATCTCCTCACTGGACCTCGGTTGGTTGGACAGTAAGTTCAAATTCGCCGTAGCATCAACTAAGCTGTCCATGTTGACATTGCCGCGGTAATTTTGCTGTTGATTCATATTACTATCATTGAAATTCTCGTTCCTCATGGTCATTTCAGGGAACTGGCTGTGTGGAGGATTGTGATAAGAGTTGTGGTAGTGTAAATTGATATTATTTGCTTGATGTTGTTTATTTTTCTCTTCCAATTTCCGTTGAAACCTCGGTGGTTTTTCATTTTGAGTTTGGTATTTCCTGTCATCCCTGTGTGGGTAATTGTCATTCGAGTAGTGGCCCCTGTCTGATCTGTGTCTGGGGCCGTCGTATCGCGAGCCATGAGAGCGTGAATTTCTGCCGCCATTTCTATCTCTGCCGTAATTTCTTTCACTTCTGTCTTCTGATGGAGTGTTAAAATCTCGACGACTGTTTTTATCCTTATCTGGTACATTCGGCAGTTTATCTTCCAAGAAGTCAAACAATGACACTTTCCCTGAAGGTTTTACTGGAATTCCATCTTCATCATTGTTGTCTTTGTTGCGACCTTTACGTTTTGGTTGTTCAGTTTCTTTTTGTTTTTCTTTACTCCGCCCCTCAGAATTATCTCTCTTTTGCAATATTCTCAAAGCTCTGTCCACATTATTCTTAGTATATTTCAAGGTATTTTCAGCTTGCTCTTCGGAAAAACCAGCATCCACAATTTTCTGTACATTTGCATCTAACAAAGGCTTAGTTCCTCCTCCAAATACCTGTAATATATAATAGTATTGTTATTTTAAACAAAGTTCATACATCGTCCATTCCATCATAATAACTGTACTTTTTTTCTTCTTATAGGGTACAAGATCACAAAAAAAGATATTATGAAAGTTACATATTAGATATAAACCTAGTTTTCTACCTTTTTAACACCAGACATCCTTTGTGCCTCAGCAATGGCCCCCTTTCTTTGAGCTTCAAATTCTGCATTATCTTGTTTGGCAGCCTCTTGTAAACTCTTGAACTGTTTATCGACAGGCAGAGCTTCTAACCTTTGGCCAAATGGAATCCATGGTGGAGGACCACCATCAATTCCTATCCCACCTAAAGTAAGAAGTTCATAATGACTGTTAATTTTTTCTTCAATTTCATACTGTATCCTGCATATAGCAAGGTAAACAGAGGAAACTTAGTGCTAAGACAATCTGCTGTCTCTGCACTCCTGCACTCCTCTTTGTCCTTTTACTAGATCGAGAAATGAAAATAATTTATTCCCTCCAGTAAGAATTGAATCTGTCAACTGTCAAGTTTACAGCCAGCCACTATACCACTGCGCCACGGTGGCCTTAACTTAACTCAAATCACATCATTTTCACTAAAATTGTACTTGAGAGTGAAATACTCTGTTATTATATTTTCTTAAGTACTTTTACATGTTTTGGTTTTCTATCAACTTTCCAATATCTTAGGATATTCTTTTTTAGTGTTTGTAAGATTAATAAATTTCTTTAAAATTATGCATATAGGTAAGTGTTTTATTTTGAAGATGAACTTGACTGCTGTAGTACTAGTGTATCACTAGTATTCAAAATAAAGTTATACAGATTTAGCATATATTAATTTGAATCAATTTAGCTAATCCATATCTGAAAGTACAATAAATATACTAAAATGTTTTTTTTATATACTATATGTATTGGAAGTATGCCGTAAAAGAAATCAAGGGTGCTTAAGTATGAAAAAATAAATAGAAAAAAATATATACATAAATTTGGTAAAGGTTCACACTGGTGTTGAATTAATTGAGTCTATTAGTTCCTGAAAATATGTCATTTCACTCCAGCAAAGATAAAACTTTAAATTTTCTTTTCAAATAATTTAAAATTTTCAGTTCCACTTCTACTTACTGTTAAATAAAATATAATAAAAAAGCCTTTTACTTCTTGCACCCTTAATTAGTAATATTCCATAAAAATAAAATTACAAGTTTACAGCACCAAAAATACAACAGGTATTTTTGTGCTGAAAACTGTATTTGTACTGAAATTTTTGGGCAGTAACAAGGATTTTAGTTACTAAATTACTTGCTACTCAACTAAAACACTAGCATCATGCAAACTATTCTTAACTCTTGGTGGAACATAATATTTAGTAGAAATATAAAAATGTTGCCTTATTTTATTTTAACACCTCTGTATATAAGATTAAATCCGTTTTTATATAATAAGATTTTACAATTAAAAAAATTATAATTGTAATGATTTTTCAGCAAGATAGATTGCTATTTATAAAATATTTTTTTTTTGTGTCAATAAATCACTAAGGAAAAATTTTTTTGGGATCACAAAAAAAATTACATAGCGTAACTCGAACTCTTAATTTTATCCCTCCACCTTCACTCGAGTCCATTTTGATGTTTATATTAACTCAGAAATCTGACATAACCGTGGATAGTATCCAGAATTCTTAAAAAAAATACTTAAAAATGTATACTATCTTTACATACCCCTGGTGTGCTTTGCCAGGCTTCTATTAAGCTCCCATTTTTCAATCATATGAGAAACTTTCCCTCCTAATAATGAAATAACACTAGGAGTCAACCACACAACACCATGGCATATTTCAAGTTCTTCATTTTTTAATAACAATTTTGTGCCTGGTGGAGTATTGATGCTAATACTGGAAATAGGGCTTGTTTCTAAGCCCGTACATGATGACTTCCCATCATGTAAAGTTAACTTTAACATTCGTGGTGCAGATGTAGATTCTTCATTAGCCTTTGGTGCAGATACATTCCTTATTTTTTGGATTTGCACAACTATTGGCTTTTCTAATTTACTTGGGTCCTTAGTAAAATCTTCAGGAAAGGCGGCTTCTCCAATATCTCTTAAATCGAACTGAAATAAAATATTCAGTGATGCATTAAGAATATGTTTAAAATTACTTTAAAAGAAGTTGTGAAATGTAAGCAATTGTTTATAATTCTTACATCCAAGGCCCTTCTGCTAAGAATATTTACATCTTGTATTTGACCATTTTCGCTAATAATATCAATACCATCTTGACTCAAGTGCCTAAAAAATTAACGAAATATTACACTCATAGAAATAAATTATAAAAATTATAATTTACAATATATTTATGACTAACCATCCCAAATCTTTGAGATTATCTCTTAGTGTCATGTTTTCATTTGTATTTAAAATATGTTATAAAATTAAAGAAATTGATAAATAAAACCGCAAAGACACACCATATCCCATTTGCTCATTTGTCAAACTTTTTTACTACAGAATATTAATTTTATATCAACGCAGACAAAAAAACATTATAAGATTACGTAAAATTTTAAATTCGATGTTTTTCATAATTTTGTTATTTAAATATATATTATAAAGCTTAATAACAAATTTAAGAATATTGTAATACCGTACATATACTTGTATCATAGCCTAGTGGAGGTCAAATTATTATCCAATATCATTATTAATTGTATTATCTGTCGCTGTCGTTACTGTCAGAGTTCAATGAACTATTGGATACGTTTACAATTTTATCCTTTGATATCATTTTATTATATCTTTTTATCTCTATATCGATAAGTTCAAACTATCAATATTCAGCATTTCATATTCTTAAGTTACTTTATTTAAGAATCACCAAATTATTAATATATACAATGTCCTCGGTAAGAATAATATTATTTATGATTGTTGACACTTGTGTGGATGTAATATCACTTTGTTAATATACTTTATTATCATTATAAATGCTTGATTAATACTGTAGACGTAATAGGCTTGGTTCTTAAAATTTTTATTTAAATGTTCTTAAATTAATTCCAGACACATATATTCAACGTAGAAATGACTTGTGAAGGATGCTCTGGAGCTGTTGAGAGGGTTCTTAACAGACTAAAGGGTCAAGGTGTGGAAAACATAGTAATATCCCTGCCTGACCAAAAGGTGACTGTGACATCTACACTCAGTGCAGATCATTTACTTGAAGTGATAAAAAAGACTGGAAAGAAAACTTCCTATGTTGGTATTGAATAGACTATTTTTAAGATTCTTAAGATTATTTTAAAATCCTCAGGATTTAATAATATTTTTAGAAAACAAAAAAAATACTTAGCTAGACTTGAACCATGTTCAAACTTGAATGTTGTCAGGCTTTGAATTACATTTGAAGATATATATACTTTTTTCATAAATTTTCTAAAAATATTCAATACACTTTTTACTATGTGCTAAAATGCATGCTAGAACTTATAAGAATATTATAACAATCAAATTCTTATTTGTATGGTTCTTAGATGTTATTATTTTAAAAGATGTATTTACTGTTATAATTTTAAATAATCATTAAGTTTTCTATTAATTATATAAATTTTGGATGCAGCTGAGCTACACAAATCATGTTATGAGTTGTATATATAAACATCTATGTATAATAATGTTTGAGTCAGTATTTTTGTGAATAAATAATTTATTTTTAAAATATACATATTTTTTTTCAATTACAACGAAAATATCACAAATATAAATTAATCCTTTTTTGTTATAACATCTTCTAAAGTATTAACCCTCAAGTCCACAAGATCAACTGCTTCATGGAGAGCATTCAAATGATCAACAATAGCATTGACAGTTGGTAACACATCAGCACAATCACATTCCTTTATTTTATGAACTTCACTTGTAAAAGTCCTGTTCAGTTTTACCTTTTTTGAAAAAGGCTCAGGTATGTCTTTATTCCCACTTATGGTTTTAAAACCACTATTGATAGGAAAACTTCTTTTTCTACCAACCCACTCTATAGTGCCACTTGTGTAACAAACATCTGTATCTCCGAGTTTAATCATGCCAAAAATATCTTCTTTTTGTATAGGAATAGAATTATTTGTATATGTTGGTATAGTATAAGTTGCTGGACTAGGTGGAATACGAGGAATATGACTCGAGTGTCCCACATTATATGATGAACATTCCGCTGATTGACATAGAGGAGGTGTAGGGGCAAGTGAATTATTAAGGCTCCATTGAGAGCGATCAACAGATGTATATCTTACTGAGCCATCTTTATGATTATGTGTAAAATCTATCATGGTACTATTTGCATTAGGGTTACCATGAATACTTGAACTTTTTACAGATTCTTCAGTCATTTCTGGGTTATCAATGTGCACAAATGTTACAACTGGATACTTTGTGCTATGGTAGCACTGATACCACATCTTGACACCCTATTTGGTGGATTAATTTTGTTAGTAGATATTTAGTATCTAAGATATGTTCAACATACTTTTAGTGTGAACACATTTTTCTCTGAATTCAAGTTTTTCAATAGCTACAGTATATTTTGATTGGATGTTGCCTATTAATTCACCCTGAATGAGATAAATCATCAAATATTGTTGTATCTATCTATAAAATGTAAACTATTTAACATTTACTTATATACTGTACATAATCTACTTGCTACAAATGTTATAACCATCTCTTTTTAATAACAGGATTCTTTTTTGTTACACTAACTTTAGATGTCTGTGATCTTGGTGTAGACATTTGGTTTTGTTCAATATTCTCTTTAGCATCAGTAGCTAATTCAGTGAAATTTGTTCTCCATATAAGTACCTAAAAAAATCAAATTTACTTTAGAAAAAAATGCCATGCAAGATAAAGGCAGTAGTGAATGAAAGCTTGATAAAGAAGAAAAATTTAAAAAAGTATGATAACAGCATTAAAATAATATTATACTGACCAACTTGTCGTCTCCTGCGGAAGCAAAACCTAATCCACTTGGAGAAAATGCAACAGCATTTACAGCCCCACTGTGTCCACTCAATGTAAATATGGGATGTCCTTCCAGTAAGTCTAAAATCTAAAAACACCACAGGGATTAAATAATATTAGGGTTTACTTACACATTGTCAAATTTATTAATAGTAAAAAATATTACCTTCATTTTACCATCTTTACTGGAGGTTAATATATAGCTTCCACTAGGATGGAATGCTAATTGAGTTACTGCATCACTATGTATGCTATAAAAAATTATAGTTAATTTATATAATAATTATAGTAATATACTGCATCACTAAACCTTGATGGCATCATAACTAATATAATGAAATATAATTATTGTACCTGTAATACTGTACAAGATTGTGTGTCCTTATATCATATAGCTTAACATTTCCATGAGAAGTGCCAACGGCAATATAACAACTTGATGGATGCCAAGCCAGATTCAGTCCATAACCTTTTTGATCCTTATAGGTATGTATGCATTTACCACTATCAGGATTCCACAATTTGGTAGTTTTATCATCTGAACAGGATGCTACTAATGATCCATCATATGACATAGAGGCCCTTCGTACCCAGTTTGTATGTCCCACAAAAGATGCCAGGAATTTGTGCTTATCGCTCGACCAAATTTTTACAATTTTATCATCTGATGCTGTTATTAACTAAAAAAAATTGTAGATATGAGGCATGTATAAATTTATTAATATTTTAATAAAATAAATTATAAAGTAAATAAAAAACAGCTTAATGATTTTTTCCTATAGAGGGCAAAGATGTTTTTCTTTGTGTTAACAGTTAGCATGTAGTAAGTCAGTGTAATATTTGTAGTTAAAGAGTTTATTTATTTCTCAAAAGAAATTACATTTCACTTAAAGAGAAATACAAGGTTACTTATCTTAAATAGGTACATATTATTAAATGTGAGCGTCGGAATCAGCAAACATAGTAAAAACAAAGAGAAAACAATATCAAATATTCAATAAACAGTATACACATATGTAAGTTAAAGAGTGGGTATATTAAAATAATTTAGTAATATTAGCTTTGATAAAGTGAAGTTAACCCACATTTGAAAAAGTTACAATACAGGGTCAGATTCTATTTTATTTTTTTCTTTTCCATTTATTTTATTTCTTATCCATATTTGGAGATATTAAGTGTTGAATATAAATATTCAAAAATTGGTTGCCGAATAGAGCATAGAAAAGAAAATTATTTAAATATAATTACATATTCCCTTGAGTGGGGATTGAACTTTTAACCATAGTTTTCAGTCAATGGCTGTCCAACTTCCCTATTACATTCTGTAAAGCATGACGTAAATAAATAATATTGTCTTTTCATATACCTTTGATCCATCATGACTAAATTGAACAGATCGCACAGTTTGGGAATGTGCCTTAAACATACCAATGCTGCCAGTAACTGTTGGTACCCACATCCTAACAGTTTTATCACGAGATGCAGAAGCCATATACTTTCCAGAGGGCGAAAATGTGACGTCCATAACTGCCTCATCGTGACCTTGAAATCTATAACTTCTCATGGTACCACGTAAATCCCATAACTGTTTAAAACATTATCAAATATATTATGAAAATAAAATTTAAAGTATATAAAGAATTTTAGGAGTCTACAAATAAAATCTAAGGAAACTTACTAAAACACTATTATCCAAAGAGCTACTAGCTAATTGCTGCTCATTAGGATTGTAAAATAATGCTGTAATACTATTTCGATGTCCTTTCAAATGTTTGTCCAACGACGGTTCAAGATTTGTATAATTATTTTCCATTTTTTAATTAATGTTGTATTTTATACACAATTCAACATAATAATGATATCAATAATACTTATTTAAGTACTCGTTATACTTTTCTTTAAATTATTTCACAGTTTACTCACAAGTTGAACCTTCAAAAATTCAAAAATCAAAACAAACAAGAAATGTAGATATAGACAAAAAGAACTTTCAGTTAAAATCATTTGAAAATATCGTTGTGTATTGGATATATAGCAAGGAAAGTAATTATTTACTTTTTAATATCTATATATTTTTCTTTAACAGACTTTTTTTATTTTCAGCCATTATTAAAAATTACTTCCTACAACTTTTAAATGTAACGTTGTATAAATAATAAAAAGTAAACAAATATTTCGTACAATTTATATCTGTCATCTGTGTTAGATCTAAATTATAATAAAGAAAAAAATTGTCTATGGAAAGATTTTCCGAATCACTTTGTGCTACACGAGGTATTTCTTGTTTTGAAATTGGTTTTGTTAAATGCCTTTGAAATTTATATACAACTTATGAAACTATTGATTGCAAGTGTAAGAATGATTATTGAAATCTCATTAGAGCTTCTTAATTTGTGTTAAAAAAAATTATGAGCAAGTTCTTTACAACTAACACCGGGTGCATGCCATTAAAATGTTCTTTTGACTTTTATGAATATATAAAACCTTGAAATTTTTTGCAATTTATTTCAGCAGCCTATTGTGATTAATATGAATTAGATACTGTTCTATGGGGATAACTTTCAAAGTATTAGTAGGTAAGTAAATACGAACAGCTGTGTCTTTTGATTTGTGGCAAAATATTAAATTTTTAAAAATATTATTTGAAGTTTAAACATTTCCATTATATAATTGCGCTCGTTTAATGAAAAAGTTATCACTTATTTAAATCATTATTGATTATTAATTATACATTGCTGTAAAAACATATTTCTTTATTGTTTATGTTAAAGCAAAATCTGGCTACAATGAATATCGAAGCATTTGGTAATAACGAGGTTGCTCTAATTGCTGATGAGTTAAGCCGAGCCGTGGAAATTACCCTTAACCCTACTGTAGCACATGATGCTAGAAAACAAGCTTATACAGCATGTGAAAGGTATATAAAAGTTTTATTAATTATATTAGGCTTC
Source organism: Heliconius erato x Heliconius himera (assembly GCA_013421005.1). Lineage (NCBI taxonomy): Eukaryota > Metazoa > Arthropoda > Insecta > Lepidoptera > Nymphalidae > Heliconius > Heliconius erato x Heliconius himera. The sequence continues at coordinate 53,753 of JAATLQ010012717.1, read as the reverse complement.
TTAAATCAAGTCTCACAAAGTGTGATATGTAAATTGAAATATCTTTTATAGTTTTAAGGAAAATTCACCATGGTGTGCTCAGGCTGGCCTACTTTTGGCTAGTGGGGCTCAATACTCTCCTGTTGTCAAACATTTTGGCCTACAATTAATGGAACACACAGTAAAATATAGGTGGACTCAAATAACTCAACCAGAAAAAATATTCATAAAGGTAAATAATGATTTTTACTTAAAATGATACCACAAAAATTATTTGCATATTTATATGCAGAAAAAATATATTTTGTACTACTATGTTTTTAATATTGACATACTATTTATTATGATGCAATTGTGCATGCTTCAAGCACAATCTATTCTAGCTCCTACTTATAGTAATTAATGCTAATCACTAAAGATATCAGATTTTTTAAAAATATTATTATCAATCACAGATTTTTTAAGCATATATATCCAAATTTGAAGTACAGTGTTAATATAGGGATACAGCAAAAAGTTAAGAGATATCAAAGTTTGAATTTTTTTTGATTATGTGATTCCAGGAAAATGCCATGAAACTTCTTTTTATGGGTGGTTGGGAGACAGGACATTTAAATGATGCATTAGCCAGAGTGATTGTAGAGATGATTAAAAGGGAGTGGCCTCAACAATGGCCAACATTGCTGGCGGAGCTTAGTGATGCTTGTAGTCAAGGACATTTACATACACAAATTGTGTTACATGTGTTTTTAAGGCTGGTAGAAGATGTTGCTACTTTGCAGGTAATAATACTACTTTATATTACTAAAGTGTGACATTTATGGTTGCATATCAGTTACTATTTGGCGTTACACCTTTTTGACAGATTTTTTCTGACAAACTGGTTCGCCTCATAGATATACACATATTAGATTAAATTCATTCTGAGGGTCTTTAACCCCAAAAAGGCCCCGCGGCCCGGCAAATAAAATACCATTAAAAAAGCTTATTTGATGAGGAATCTATTACAATCCTTCATTTATTTATGTGTCATTTATTAATACTCGATTGATTGATTAATGAATACTGGATTTGAAATAATACATGTCTACCAGTCACTTATGACTAAGCCCTCATAACTCCCAAACTAAACACTATACTATCAAAATATTCTTCAAATGTGTTTAACATTAAAAAAAAAAAACCAAAATCAGACTCCTAGGGAAATCAAAAGAAATCTTTCAATTTTATTGCATCACTTGTTTTATTAAGCACTTCTGTAAAAGGAGGAGGTTATTTTTTTTAGGTTTATTACCTCACAACTATTGACTGGGTGAACCAATTTTGATGAATTTTGAGAACCTTTACTTCTGATTATGAGATCCAGTTGAAGTCAATTTTTTTTTGTTAAAAAATATACTTTATAAATTGTCTCCTTTCTATATTTATCAAGGATTTATTGTAAAAATAATTGTATAATAAATTCTACAAATTATGTGAAAATTATTATAATAAAAATAATTTAGAAAAATATATATGTATATTTGATGGCTCTTGGTGAAGTGAAAGTGAACAAATTATATAAAAGAAAATATAGACAATTTTGCTGAAATTTAGACAAATATTAAAGTTAGAATATATGTTTTCCATAATAGCCCTACCTCTACAGGCAATGCCTCCAGAATTAGGCAGAAAATAAAGAATGGAGTGTCTTAACACTAGGTTCTCTCTGCCTACCCTGCTTTCTGCGAAATACAGCGTGAAGCTGATTTGTTTTGATTTAAATTCATTTAATTGTTTAATTTAAAGTATTTGACATGACTGAAGCAGTAATAATAGTTTATATTTTTTCAATAGACATTGGAACAACATCAACGTCGTAAAGACATACACCAAGCGTTAACTAGTAACATGGCAGAGATCTTTGCTTTCTTTATGCGTCTCATTGAAATGCATGTGCAAGAATTTAGAGAGAAAACTGCCGCAGGAGATTATGGTGGAGCAGCTAGCAATGTTCGAGTTGTTCAGGTAATTAAAACAATACAGTACAAGAGTGTGACTAACGCAAAGTTCGTGGGTTCGATCCCTGCTCGATTTTCATTTCTTTTGCCTCTCAACTCAACAAAGAATCTATATAAAAGTGTTCTTTTGAATATCAATATAGCATTAAGTAAGACAAATTGCATGTACTCTTTATTATAATGTCACCATAATTATAATTCGTACTTTACTAAATTCAAATTATTTAAATTTATTAATTTCAAATTTAAAACTTATTTTCAGGTAGTTTTGTCAACCTTGACAGGGTTTGTGGAGTGGGTATCTACAAATCATATAGTGACAAACAATGGTCGACTCTTGCAAATTCTCTGCATTCTTCTAAGTGATGATGTGTTCCAACTACCTGCAGCTGAATGCTTATTGCAAATAGTTAATAGAAAAGGTTCTGTAAGTATATATATATGTATGTGTAATTTTTTTAAAGAAAAATATTTAAAAACAAAAAAATTATAATGATGCCCCCTTTATTAATTAAAAATAATGATATAAAATGTTGCCCGCCTTTTGTGCATTTTGTTTTAATTTGTCTGCTTTTATTTTAATTTATTATGGTGTACAAATAAAATAATAATAATAATATTTGAAACATAATAATGTATTTTTAATGTGTACAAAAATAATAATAGAACTATGAACATTTTATTACATTTATGTTACGTTACAGAGGATGCATAGTAATAAGATATACTATCATATTCAAATATTTATTTTGATAATAAAAAAGAATTACAAATTGTTTAATATTTCTGCATTCACAGGTAAAAGAACGTAAACCACTAATGATACTATGCAGCGAGGACGCCATAACTTGCATACACCGCGCTGCTGTACAAAGCATCAACGCCGTTGACGAGCCCCATTACTTATTTCTAAAAAAACTAGCTCAAGTCCTAGCTGGGTTAGCTTTGCAAGTGACATCGATGTGGAGTTGTACGACCAATGTGAACGCGTGGCTGCCACTGTTACTTGAAAGTGCACTGCTGCTGACGTCACACGCCTCACCCACGCTGGTGCACGCGGCCAATGCGGCCTGGTTGGCGTTCTTGAAGCACGAGCAGGTCGCCCGTTTGCCGCAGTTGCAAGCTGTGTTGCCTAGGTGGTTGAACGCCGCTGCGCCCAAGTTGTTAAAGGTGCACATATATATTTTCTTTTCGTATTTTTTTCTGCGTCCAGGGGTAATTTCCAATCGCAATCGTGTCTTAACACTAGGTTCCCTCTACCCTAATATGTGGGATAAAGCATGAACATCAGAAAAAAATAATTAAAATTACTTTTTAACTCTTACCTAACATTTATGATGCAGGTGACATACCCAACGTCGCGAACGAGCGGGACGACGGATGCGGTCGCATACGCCTGTATGGATTATGACAGTGAACAAGAATTTACTAATTTCTTTATACGTTTTCGAACTGAATTATTAGAATCTTTTAGGTAAGGTGTTTATTTTTAATTTTTTTGATAATTTTTGTAGTTTCTAAAAAATATATATTGAGAGAGAGCTTATTTTAAGAAGGAAATTAATAGGCAGTTTTGAAAGACATCAAAACTAAAGACAATAGTCTATCTGTATGTCACGTATACAGTCCTTAGAGCACAAAAAAAACAAACTTCTAAGTTGATGAATACAATCAAAAGATACAAGCGTTTATGCATCGAAAATTGATAGTTAGGTATATTAAGGAAGAAATCCATGTAGTTCATTTCATAGAAAATTACTGCATACGAGCGCAAATTCAAGTTTGTCAACTTAATAAGTTGTACTTAATGTGCTTATAAGTTGTACTTCCCATTATCTACCATCATAAAATTGGTGGTGCACGAGTCTGAATTGCACTTCACCATATTTTTTTTCGTTATTTTTTCTGTTTAGTAGTAAAATATATATTTTTTGTAGATATTGTATGACCGCAGCGCCAATAGTGACTTGGTCGTACATGGAGCAGTGGACACAGACAGCCTTAGACAAAGTACAGTCATGTCCACCACAACTTGATGTAACACATCCGCTGTATATTGAATGGGAGGCTTTGGCTCAGGTACTGTTATTATTTTATTGCAAATTTAGACACTTTACTAAATAATTTTATTATTCGCTTATATTTATAGAACTTATTAAATGATATATGATATATTAAATCATGCAACTTACAATACAAAACAATGATAAATAAAAAATATAGTGACGGCTAAAATATGTTTTTTTTTTTAAATTTATGTTAACTTTTTTTGAAATACTTCACTTACCTATTAATTAATTAATTTTTTAGGCTCTTGACGTGGTCCTTTCGCGCTTGCTCCTAGCAGAGCCTCGTCCAAACGTAGCGGGCGGCCTCCGCCTACTGCAGCGTTGTGTTGCGTGTGAACCACCATCGTCCCTCATACGATCGTTGCTACTGTCTTTTATATCAGCACTGTTTGTATTTCTGAGCTGTGCTTATAGCCAGATGGCAGGTAATTGAGTTTTTTATATTCTTCACCTTTTTTTAAATATATTTTATAACCATATTTTTTATGTAGAGTTCGCTCTACATAAAAAAGTTGCTAGCAAGCTAGTGTAGAGACATTCAAAACAACTACAATAATTGTTTTATATAAGACATTTTTTTATAATAAAAAAAATGTATGCACTTTTTAGCTTAGGACCAATTTCGACAACATGCTGCATGTTTCATTATAATTAGTTAATTTATATCAATTTTTGATTTTTAATATTAATATTGATCATTATGCTAAAAATTCATCAGTATTTTTTTTTAACTATTTTCTTATTTTGAGAATTATACGAGACTAAATCTCCCCAGGTCCAGGGTTAGGTTCAGCGGGGGCAGAGTTACTGCCGCGTGTTTTAGATAAAATCTTCGCGGCGTTAGTATACGAAGGAACGCCTCCTGAAGATAGGTCTTGTCGCAATGTAAAAAATGTGAGACGACATGCTGCTGGCTTATTGGTGAAACTTGGGTCTAAGGTGTGTTTAATTTTATATATATTTTTTTGTATTTTTCTGTCTTGTATTTAAAACTTTTTATTTTGTTTAAAAATATTTAATTGATTGATTGAAAAATGTGTAGAATTAGAGAGGATTCATAAATTATGGTTTTCGATTTAATTATAAAAATATAAAAATATGTGTATATTGTAAAGTACATATTTTGTTTTGTTTGAAAAATATAATAAGTAAATTTGGTCATGTTTCTGTAAATGTATTGTTAAATTAAAACTAAGATATATATGTTTTATTTTCCAGTATCCATTGCTCCTGTTGCCCGTGTTTGGACGTTTGCACGAATTGTGTCAAAATGCGCTAGCTCGACCTGACCTCAGCGCCGTGGAGAGTGTCACCATACAAGAGGCGCTGCTACTAGTTTCTAATCATTTCTGTTGCTATGAACGACAAAGTGCTCTTGTAGCCCAAGTAAGTATGTGTGACAATAGATTGTTATTGAGTATTTGAATTGAAAAAAAAATGTTTAATTACTTTTGTTATAAAAATAATTATTATTTAAAAACACACACCAATTGTCAGGTTCTGGGTAACTGCAGAGAACGTTGGGAGGCGCTCAGTCCGCACCTGCAGTCGGGCGCCGCCCTCACGCGCCTCATCGGCCTGGACGCGCCGCCCGCCGACGACGACCCCGCGCGCGCCGCCGCGCGCCGCACGCTGCTGCACGCGCTCACGCTCACGCTGGGCGTGGTCAAGCGCACGCACGTGCCCGCCGACCCCGACAAGGCGGCGCGCGGCGGCTTCGGTGCCGGCCTCACGCCGCACGGCCACCCGCTGTGGCGCAACCCCGCCGCGCCGCACGTGCTGCCGCTGGTGCCGGCCGCGCTGGCGCTGGCGCGCGCGCTGCACGCGCTGCACGCGCCGCCCGCCGCCGCGCTGCGCCACGCGGGGCACGCGCGCGCGCTGGCGCCGCCGCCCGCGGCCGGCGCGCCCGCGCGCATGCAGGCGCTGCTGGCCACGCTGCACGACGCGGCGTGCCAGCTGGTGGGCGCGGCGGCGGCGGGGCTGGGCCGCGAGCTGTACGCGGCGGCGGGGCTGGCGCGCGCGCTGGCGGCGGCGCTGCTGGCGGAGCGCCTGCCCGACCACTGGCTGCGGCGCGTGCTGCGCGCGGCGCTGCGCCCCGTGCTGCTGCACTGCCCGCCCGCGCACTACCGCGACGTGGCGCTGCCGCTCGTGCAGGATCTGGCGCCACTTAGTGTGTATTTTTTTATATTATTTCTGTTTTACGCTGTATCCTGTATGTACCAAGGTAGACGTGGGAAACTTAATGTTAACACACTCCATTCCTCACACACTGCCGAATTTCGAAGCATTGCGTGTTGCCTTTCATAACCCACAACGTCCGTCCGTCACGTCACAGTCACACGATTGTGTCCCTGTGCCACGACGGTTTCCAGTATTTTTGTTGGCTACTTTCAAACATTACGTGAAAATATTAATTTCATATATTGTATGTAGAATATATTATTTTACACTCTATTTGCTCTCTTATTTCTCACAAAATATGCTGTAACTGTATATGTACTTTATAATTTCAGTGCTTGTCCACTTAAACCAACGCTGGGAGTACATCACATCACTGTATGAATCGGGCAAGCTCGAAGAGGAAAGCGGCAGCGAAACTCAAGAAGTTCTCGAGGATATACTTGTTAGACATCTTAGTAGAGACTACCTTGATTTATTGAAGGTAAATTAGTATATCTGTATATTAGATTTTCCCTCAGATGAATAAAGACATTTAAATCAAGTATACTTTTTAGATTTACACTGAATTTCTCATTAGACACTATGTTCTTCACGCACCGTCGCAATGGACAGACATAGCGTGTTAGGCGGCGGGATTCAAAGCTGCGTTTTGTTTTATGACCAAAGTGAGGAAATGAAAATAATTAATTTTAAATGAAACTCTGAAACCAGATTAATCATATTTATTTAGCATTAAACTTTTTTGGACATTTGGAACACTGCAGGAGTCAGTGGTCAACAGAAGTCTGTTCATTCAATCTGATAATTTGATACTTCGACATGATGGATTGTATGATCCTCATATACACATTTTGTATAACAATAATAAAAACCATACAATTTACAGGTATGCCTCGTAGAAGGCGCAGTGACAACCGAAACGTCAGTAGAAATGGAGGAAGAAACTCCAGTGAACCCTGGACGTGCGCCTGAACAAGTGTCTGAACTTGGTGCCATTATATTAACAGATCCTGTTGCTGGACCAGCCGTTTTACATACTGTAAGTGTTAAATAATTTTATATTGTATTCTAAAAATATTGTAAAAAGTATAATTGAAAAAGATTACTTATTAGCAAGTAGAAAATGTTAGTGGTTGGTATCTTGGTAATTGATAATCTTTATACTGTTACATACAAACATGTACAGATACTCCGAGCCCTGACCTGGAACGACTCGATGACCTCCCTCCGCGCCTGCATGCTGGCGTTCCCCTCGTTGCGCGCGGCGCTCAACGCCGAAACCGCGACGCTCGGCGCCAACGAGGCGTCCGGCGCACTCGCCGCAGTGCTCCAAGCGCTGAGGCTGCACGGACAGCACGATGCTAATCAAGCTGCTTTACTAGCATTAGCTGTGCAGGTCAGTCTGTTTTATTTTGTTTTAGTGTTAAGATAAATCCACTCCTTGAAGTGGTGCCTTGATGATTTATATAATTTTAACTTGTGTTATGGTATTGAAGCTAAGAGTAATTCGAATAAAATTTCGCTATCCAACACACAATATCTCGAAAATTGCGTGGTGCGTGGCTATTAATCGATATTTACTGATTCCAGACGTACGAAGCCCTCAGACCGCGTTTCCCGAACATAGTCGCAGTGTTACGCGCGATCCCCGACGTGGACGTGCACGACATACAGCGCCTAGACGAGAAAATAGCCGCCAACACTGCTAAGCCGGCCAAAATTGATAAGAGCAAACGTGATTTGTTCAAGAAGATTACTTCGCGGGTTAGTTTTCAATAAAAAAAAATATTGTAATTTAATATTTCATAAGAAGGTTGTATGTAGCGCAGTGAGACACCGTCTGAGTGTAAACGCAATAGTTGTCGGTTCGATCCACGCTTGGAATAATGAATTATATTTATTTCCCTGTTTCGGTTGGACAAAGCACGGCGTCGAGTTTCACCATTTGACGAGCAATGTCTCGAATTTGTGTATGATTACATTGTGTGGATATGTAATCACGTATGTGGAACCGACATTACATGCGTGGATCTGTGGTCACAGGTGTTGAGTCCATAATCAATATTATGAATTCTATGTGTTAACACATAAAATTCATAGGCACATGTGTGAAATCTGTGATCACATGTGTGGCTCTGTGATCACATGTGTAGATGTGTAACCAACTGTGTGGAATCTATGATCAATATTATGGATTTAAAAAAAAACCTTGCGGGCATTGTCTTGATGGGGTAGTGGCAGCGTCTGCAGCATTGTAGTTTTATCAGTAATATTTATTTTTGTTACAGTTAATCGGCAGAAGTGTGGGACAACTATTTAAGAAAGAAGTATTTATATTAGACTTGCCAACCATGCACATACCGAAAGAGAAACCCCGAAGCGCTCTCGAGTCAACTGACGGAGCGGGATTAGAAAATTTATTCAACGTCAACGGAACTTAGCGAACACAGAGCTCTTTATAAATAGATTTATAAATACTGTAACTATAATTAAAATAAATAAGGGGAGCCTGTCGTGGTGCAGTGGCAAAGCGTCTGACTGTAAACGTGAGGGTATTTTCATTTCCTCGGTCTCGTAACAAAGCAAAACGCAGCGTTAAGTTCCGCCGCTTAACACGTAATGTCGCGAAAGTTGTGACATCCAGTGGGAAACGCTGTAACACTAGGTTCCCCTCTGCATATACTGCTAAATGCAGCGTATAGCTAAAATAAAAATAAATAATAGAACGTGTGAAACTGACTTTGTCTTTATAGTTCAGTATCTCTGAGATACACAAATATATTATGTATGTGAGTTGGTGTATAACTATGTGGTACTTGACTGACGGATGATTTACGTTAATTTGTTTTTTATTTCGTTTTTAAACGTTATGTATTTAATTTTACTAACGCTGGCTTTTACGGTCGCGTGGTCTTCGCAGTGACAATGCGCCAGCCATATCCTATTCGCAATGTAAAACATTCATTTGTGTATAATAACCCGTTTATATGTTAATAAATTATATTGTGAAATTATGGTGAGTTCAAATTATTTACATTACGGCCCAAGGAAATTTGTCTATATTTATAATAAAATTGTAAAGGATTCGTGTCTGTACATAGAATATATATAGGAAAAATAGTTATTGCTAACATTTAATAACGTTGTGGGGTATGGCAGCGTGGCGATGTTAATGATACGAGACCGAATAGTCAACTCCTTTATTATATATTTAATTTGGTTATTTATACGCTACAAAACAATAGTGGAAAATAATTACACAATTGTATTTGTAGCGAATAAATGTAGGACGCTGATTTAGTGTATTTACAAATGTTGTTTATGAACAATATTAAGTATTGTGCAATACCCCTACAACGTATTAGATCCAAGTACAATTATTTTTATATCTTTTGTCTGAGCATCTGTTCACGCTAATAGAATTGTCAATAACCTGTTTATTAGTATTGAACAAATGTGTGGAAAGTTAATTGATTTTTTTAATTCTGCTTCAGTTGGTTATTTTAAAAAATATATAAAATTTGTTTTCAGTCAGTTGCAAAAGAAAATCAATACCACTATTTTTTTTTAATAAGAGAGTCGGCATATAAAGCATTTTTGATGATACTCCAAAGAGATTATTTAAAAAATTGAAAAAAAAATACTCTAATTACTCTCTCTCATGAAAATTTGATATAAAAAAAATCCGAACACTAACAAGTAAGCAAAATGAAGGATATTCAAAAATAATATAAAACAAGAAATGTAATAAATAAATAATTTATTATGTTACTCGTAAGTATACAACAGTTGAGCACCGACGTCGACGGGCGCGGCGCCGTTGACGACCTCCACCTTGGTGGACTTCAAATCCACTTTAAATACTGCAGTGTTTTCCAACACTTCACATTTAGTTTCATAGTCACCGATTACAGGTATCTTACGAGGCCCCATGATTGGGTCCTTGTATCGCCATAGCTTTAGAGAATTAACATCTGAAATAATTAAAAAATTGTTATTTAATAGTTTTTTAGTCAGTTTATGATTATTTCTTAGGTCAACGTTAAGTGATTAACATATAATAAGATTTGGTCATTTTTATTGTCATAACTTAAACTATATATAAGAACTATTGGACAATGAGAGTTAAATATTTTAGAATAAATAACTTAAGTCTCCCGCCAACATCTCACACGCCACACATCTCATAAATATGCACACTATACATGTAATCTGACTATATCCAAATTATTGCATATAAACACAGAAAAAAATCTTACCCTTAACAGCTTTAACATCCTTAGCAATCTTGGCCTTCAGTTTATTAACACTGTCCCCGTCAGCCAGTCCCATAGATATGGTAAACAGTCCAGATCGAGGTATTGGGTTCAATATAGTCAGAGGCACTCTCTCTTCAGCAAAGAAACTGACATGAGGCTGTCCTGGAGCACAGTCTTCGCGTGTTTTTTCTGGTGCTTCTTCACTGTCCGTGTGTTTCACTTCTATGGATTCCAACTGAAATGAGTGATACAAATTATAAAATCGGAAACTATTTGCGGAAAATATTACAAAACTTTTAACAATGATTAAAAAATATTTATGTATATATAACCATATAAAGAAGCTAGAAATACAAACAGAATTCAGAATATTGATATACATATATTGATATGTGAAAAAAACACTTTGAACTTATTTTTACGAAAATGGTGTGGATAAAGAGTATCAAATTTGGCACAGTTGTAGTTTATATAGAGAAGAAATGCGGAATTCTAATATTGTTTTAAAATAATTCATAAAAAATACATTAAATTAATTTGATAAACACGACACACACTACTATAATATGAAAAATACATATTTTTGCATAAAGTAACTTACATGTGTGTGTGCTAGGCAATAAGGATTTACAATTGGTTCCCTAGTATAAATAAATATACGTATAAGCTCAAAAGTAAAATTTACTCACATCTAAAGTACTAAGCAGATATTGCAAGTTGTCCTTCAATATGGCGGCTTCATCGAACTCCATACCCACGGACAATGCGTCACTACCAACACGCTGCATGTTGTCTCTGGTCGCTTGCACAAATGGCATAACACGTTTCATGTACTTCTTCAATTCTGGTTTTTCTGATAGTTTACTTGATATTGTCTTGTTATCTGGTAAGCCTGATGGCTGAAGAAAAAAATATATTTAAAGAGTGTTTTTTTTATTCTACTTATACGTAGCAGTGTAAGCAAAGAGAACAAAGTTTTAAGACACACACCGCCCAATATGTGATGCACTTTGAGTGGCGGACCTCAACGCCGCGCTTTGTACCAAGGTGGGGAAGTGAAAATAATCCTCTCTCCTAAACGGGATCGAACCCACAATCATCGTGTTTACTGTCAGCCTTACAATGGCCTTATCAATCAATATAATTAAATAAGTTTTTGCTTTTTTGGTTTCGTTGTATTCTGCATACATATAATAGTATAGGCAGAGGGAACCTACTGTTAACCTCTGTTCCCGCGTATATTTAGTTTACAACGTTATATTTAGTTTGTTACTTACACCATTAAGCTCCTTCAAAGTGCACAATATAATATGTTGCCATTTAGGATATTCCTTGGCGACCCAAATGACAGCTTTATTGGGTTTAGGTTCTTGTTTCGCAGCTTCGCCTTTTTTCGGTTTCTTAACAGCGCAGTGATTTTTCAAGTAAATTCGGAAAGAGTGTGCAGCCTCCATTAAATAATTGCTAGCTTTGACGGCAATTTCGTCTACGTCGCCTGCCACCGGCCATTTTTCATGAAGAATACTTTCTTTCTGTATTATAATTATTAAAAAATATATAACATTCATATGATATTACATTGTTTCTCACAAAGCAAAGTAGACAGAGGTGTTAAGGCACTCCATTCACCACTTTCCGCAAAATTTTACAAAAATTACGTGCTCTAACTTAACACCGAATTTTATCTTATTACCAGATCAAGGAAATGAAAATAATTCATTCACAACAGACATATACAATAGACCTCGGTGTAAAATAGATACATACATGCATGCTAAATTAATTTATAAATTTAACGTTATTGATTGATTTATATAAAATATAGTAATAAATATAGTAAAATATACCATATTGAGGCCGGTCGTGGCGCAGCGGCACGAGGTGTGACTGCAAAACCGATTGGTTGTGGGTTCGATCCCCACTCGAGGAGATGAAATATTTACTTAAATTTATATTTCCATTTCTTCGCTCTGGTGTCGAGGTTAAGCGCGGCGTTGAGTTCTGCCACTCAACACGCAATGCCTCCAAAATTCGGCAGAAAGTGGGGCACGGAGTGTCTTAACACTAGGTTCCCTCTGCCTACCCTGCTGTGTGCGGGATACAGCGTGAAGCTAATTTAATTTTTTTTTTTTTAAATATACCATTATAACGATACCTGTAGGCAAAGTGAGTCATTAGCATCTGCCTCTAAATGCCATGGTTGTGAGTTCGATTTCAATTCACGGCAACCAAATCATCTACCTACTATACTAGTGGACTACTTAAGCAGAGGCTTAGCCTATATAGAGATATAGGCTAAACGTTTAACTAAAGAAAAAATAAATATTAAAAAAAACCAACATTTCCCAACAGCTCCCATACATGTTCGGCCACATGCGGACATATTGGCGCTATCAACTTCGCCTGCACCGCTATGTACCTGGTGGCGAGCTCCACATGCATGCCTTCTGAGGAACATAACTCCCTGTACTTATCTCTTGCGGCTTGGAGTTCAAAGAAACCAGACTTTAAAGCCTCTTTGAAAAGCAATTTACAGTAGTTGTCATCTGTTTGATTGATTTTAGTGTTCATTTCGCTTATGAACACTTTGTCGTGGAAATTATAAGCACCTGGAATTAAAAATGCATTTGGTTAGAAAAATATTTGCCTCGGAAATTCGGCGCTATGTGGGGAATGGAGTATTTTAACACTAGGTTCCCTCTGCCTACCCTGCTAATTGCGGGTTACAGTGTAAAGGTAAATATTTAAAAGAATATGCAAAAATTTTGTGAACCTTTATAAAAGTCCAATTTAAGAATGATTTTTTATACAATTTCTATAATAACTTTTGATCCTTAGTGAGGAAAAAAAATAATAACAAATATACCACTCCTTTGACCTATTTAATTTCATTTTCAAATGATATTCATAAAAAACTCACCACTTCTCAAATTGGCAGTATTAACCATGACCTCTTTGACCCATTCTATAAAGGTATATAATCTTAGTATAGCAGCGTCTGCAGTACTTTCAACAAAGTTGGCATCTTCCACCGAGTCTCCGGCATCAGCTAAAGTCAATCTCATGCCATCAGCACTAAACTTATCAATACTTTCCGACAGAGTCAAGAAATTTCCATCTGATTTGGACATTTTAGCTGAATTCAACATTAAATGGCCGTTAGCTCGGATGGATTTGGGCCATTTGGCTTCTTCATTTTCCCACAGAGCACAATGGTTGTATATGAAGAATGTTAGATGGTTTTGAATCAGATCTTTGCCTGATGCTCTCAGGTCGACAGGGTACCTGTAATAATTATAAATTATTTCACATTGTGTTCCCCTTATAGCAGGGTAGGCAGAGGGAACTTAATGTTAAGACACTCCATTCCCCTACAATTTTATAGCCCAATTTTGACCACATTATGTGTTAGGTGAGGGAACTAAATGCTGTGCATTGTCTTGTTACTTGAAAATGATAATAAGTAATTTTCCCAAATAAGAATCGAATCCACAATCATTGCGTTTACAGTCAGATGGGGCCACAACAGCATTAACAAGTTATATTTATTGTATAATTTAAAAAAAAAATGGTTTTAAGTACTAATATAGTTATATTAGTACACCATAAACCATTAACTATTAAGCCAGGCGTGGCGCAGGGGCACAAAGTGTGATTGTAAAATCGACTGGTTGTAGGTTCAATCCTCACTCAAGGAAATGATATATTAATTTGCATTTATATTTTCATTTCATGGCTCTGGTGTCGAGGCAAAGCGCGGCGTTGTCTTAACATGCAATACCTCTAGAACTCGGCAGAAAGTGGGAAACAGAGTCTTAACACTAGGTTCCCTCTGCCTCCCTTGCTGTGTACGGGATACAGCGTGAAGCTGATTTAATTTATTTTGATTTTATTAATAAGCCAACTACAACTGGTATATTCAAGCTTGTCTAAAGTTAAGGCATTTGTTAAAAGGTATAACATATTAAATAACTTTTAAAATTATCATTCATCATGTTAAAAATATTTTAGCGATGACTATTTATTGTAGGAATCTATTATAATCCTTGATTAAATAAGAATCACAATTTTTCAATTCAAGTTTAAAATATGAATAACCAAAAACTTATTACCAAAATTGGAATGACTTTCGCATGAGATCGAGAGAATTTTTCGATATTTTACTCTTAGGCATCGGGGCATCCTTGAAGAATATGTAATCCCATACATCTATAGTCATATCGTCAGGTTTAATTTTCAATGCATTATCACCAGTTCCTCTAAACGTGTTGCCTTGGATGAAATGTGCGATTGTGTAATATGCGTTGTAAATAGTAGAGTCCGACAGAGATTCTATCACCCATTGTTGATCCCATGGTAGCTTTGTCCCTGGAAATGAAAAGATAAATTAATGAAATGCGTTTAGCGCGATATATTAACTTATTAAGGGAGCTTTCATTATGCAGTTTCACTATTGGTGCCTTATCGTCGTATTCTATCCAAAAGAGGTACAAAGTTAAAAATAACTTATGAATAAAATATTCTAGCTTCTCAACATTTATAAAGATAATTTATTTTAATATAAAAGTTTATTGTCTTACCTAGTCCATAGGTTCTAGAGCAAGCATATTCATGAAGCCATTTGAGAGTGGCTTGGAAGTTTTTCCTAACTTCATCATGATAAGTGTTCATCAGTGATAAGGATTTCTCGGCCTGAGCTTTCCATTCCTCATTGCCGTAGTCGAGGTACCATTGATTGCAAAGTGCCACAACACATTCGTCGCCAGACCTTGACATTATTGTTTTTTCTGGTTCATAATAAATAGCTGCAGTTTTATCTGCAACCAATTCCATTTGGATCTTCTTCTTAACATCTTGGACTTTAGATCCTTTATATTTTCCAACCAGTAATATGCCATCATAAAATCCTTTAAGGTAAACCATTTCTTTTGCTTGAACTAATTTATCTTTATCGTTTTGACTTTGAATTTTAAGAACATCATATAAGTGTACAGCAGACAGATTGCCATACTCAGGAAGTTCCAGTATAGGTACAGGTACAAATGGAAAAACCTTTTCATCTGTTATACCATATTTTTCTCGGAAAGCTGGTTTTTTCTGTAGATCTACAAGTGCCGCATAATCATCAGGCGAATCGGAAGGTACACTTGTAACAATGCCTGTACCTTTGTCCTCTTTTATAGTTAACATTGGAAGAGCATAAATTTTTTTGTATGAAGTTGCGGGAGATTTAAGTGCAACACCTAAGAGATCTTGACCAGTGACTTCAAGTAAAATCTTGAATTCTC